>VWYK01000025.1:4972-16952 GCA_013399775.1 Semnornis frantzii | reverse complement strand
CTCCCAAACCGTCACAGTTTTCCATTGTTTCTACCTATTTTATTTACAATTCCAACTATGGATTCAGGAAACAACACAAAATTGTAGAAAATTCCTTTGAACTCCAGCTCTCTGATCATTTCTGTGTGGGGGAAATGGAATTATTTTACATTTAAAATACTTATTATAGACAAAAGAAAAAAAAGGATGATGCATTTTCAGTTTCACTTTTATTTCAATATATGACAACAGATACATATGGAGAGACTCAGTTGTTTTCTTGATTTGCTCTCCAAAACTGCAATAATAAACTATTTCAAAGGATAACACAGAGATATTAAATTGTTGCATGATTTTCTTAATAACATTTCCATTACATAGTCTGCCTACTTGATTTGTACCTAAATAGTGGCATTTCAAGATTTCAAGTAATACAGTTACTAGTGTATATTAAAAATAACAGTGAATGAGAAAGCAATAATCTATCCCAAGTCAGTATGCACAGTCTCTACTTTGATCAGAAACATTCCAATTTGGGAAATGATGGGGTTTAAAAAAATGTATATGTGTATATATATATATATGCATATTGCACTATGCAATAAATTTTCAAAACACTGTTTAAGGAACAACTGCTCTTCATCCAGGTCTATCATGCTTTACAAATCAGATTGTGGTGAGCAAGGGAGGGGATTCTACCCCTTCACTCCGTTCTCCTCAGACCCCACCTGGAGTCCCGTGTGCAGTTGTGGAGCCCCCAGCATAGGAAGGACATGGAACTGTTGGAGTGGGTCCAGAGGAGGCTACAAAGATGACCAAAGGGCTGCAGCAGCACTGCTGTGAGGACAGGCTGAGAGAGTTGGGGCTCTGCAGCCTGGAGAAGAGAAGGCTTCCAGGAGACCTTAGAGTAGCCTTCCAGTATCTGAGGGAGGCTATAGGACGGCTGAGGAGGGACTATTGACAAGGTCTTGTAATGACAGGACAAGGGGCAATGGGTTTAAACTGACAGAGGGGAGATTTAGACTGGATGTTGTTCCTTCCAACCTTACCATTCCAAGATCTATGATCTATGATCTAGCAGTTATATTCTTGCATTCTATCTGTTCTCTCTAAAATAGTTTTACAGCATGCCATGTTTGCCAGACAATATTAAACAGTCCCTAGACAATGTTCTCACTTGTCATGTTTCTTACACTATACCTCACTCTGTAATTACTGCCTCCCATTACAAATAATTCATGCCCCTCAGAAGGCCTTAAGACTGAGCAATAAAATATTGAGAGATTAATACTCAGTTGATGACAGATCACTTAATGAAACTCTTACCAAAACTCTCAGCATCTAGGAAATTGGCAGAATAGGGCTGATAGCTGCTTTCTGATGTCATTCAATTAACAACCAAGGGTTAGTTCTCCAAGGTTATTCTCTGGAGTTTAACTGAGCAGGTTTCTTTTCAATCTTCAGTCCTCTCAGGGAATTGTATGAGGTGAATTTAATTCATGTGTATTTGGCATGAAAGCAAATCTTCTTAGACTGCAAACCAAGACTCACATTACTGTCTCAGAGCTGTAATTAATAAATTTAAATATTTTCATTTAATTGCCTGCTGATACTCCCCGTGAGAGTACAAGAGCCTCATGTGCATGGATCGTGTGCATATTCAGGTTCTGAAGTTGCACATTGCAGTCTAGATTTTCTCAAAATCATGTGGCAAAAGTTTAAACAGCTCCACATGTTGCCAGGCAGTTGGATCGTTTGCCTTAGTGATTTAAAACTCATAGTTCCAATGACTTAACTAATACCATGAAACATCAGAGGAGTTTCTTTCCCTGTATCCCCCTTTATGCCATCTTGGCAACACAAAGGAATTTCAGGATGGGAGCGGATGACATTTATGTAATTTACAAGCTGATTTCAGTAGGGATGTTCTCGTTGGGTACCTTCCAGCTGAGTAAGAACGTTGATAAACTGGCTATGGTAAATTTAGCAGCCAAGGTTTTTACTGTGTGGTTGCTGCTCTACTCCTCTGTCACTGATTACTGGAACTGACAGAAGGGGACATACCCCTGCTTAAACTGCTTCAATTCTCACTCAAATGCCTTGGTTCCTTTGACAGGCCACTGACGCTTTAAGGTACACTACAAATATTGCTTAAGGTACACTACATTATTGATGAAGTCAGAGGGAAAAGTTTAGAATTTCACCTTGTGAGAAGTGTTGGAATGAAACCTGCTCCTCTTCTAACTCCTCAAGTCAGTGGTATCAGAAAATACCTTTCTGCCAGGATTTCAACCTAGGTGTCCTACTCAGAGTGAGGGAAGAGGAAGGGAAAAGGCAGAGACTTCAGATATCCAGCTGAAAAAGTGAGTTTCAGTAGTCTCTGAAGTTTACCTGGACTAGAACTTCATGCCACATTAACACCATTTAAGTATATTTTCAGAATGTGTGGATGCAATGTGTAAAAGCACTAATAGCTATCCTTTTGAGAGAGTAGGGGTGTAGAGTTTTCTGGGTGGCAACACTATCTTGTCTAAAGCAGGTCTTACTTGCTCACCCCCAGTGGCTACTTCCATAATGCTGCCCATCTCATGGTGCCAGCACAATGCTTATGGGCTGAATAACAAAGTCAGCCAGTGAACTGCAGCTGGTTGGAAAGTAATCCTCTGTGGGAAAAAAGCAAAAAAAGGAGCCTTTCTCTGAGTGTCATTTGACTGATCCTGCCCACAGAATGGCTTGACAAGCACTACGAATGGCACAGCTGAAAGAGTGGAGCTTGTCAAGACAGACAGAAGGAAAGGCAGGGGAATGCCTTCAGCTGGTAGGTCATGCTTGCTACTGAACACTTTGTTATGAACCCCCTCACCCTCGTTTGGCATCCAACATTTATATACATAAACAGGACAGATTATCTGCCATTTGATAGCTGCATGAATATCTCAGCTGTCTTGTTAACATGTTTTAGTAATAGCTGAACTCTTGGACGTTAACAAGCGGTTGCAATGCCATGACCCATTTCCTGAGCTGACCACTTCCATGTTGATAAAGAGGATAAGCTGGTTATTCAGAATTATGTTCTGAATCATCATTTCTCTGGAGCCTCATTGATTCAAATGTAATAATATGAAAACATTCCTTTCCTTCTCCACTTTCCTTTGGGAATAAACAAGGTAGAGAAATCATTGGAAGAATTCGTGATTGACTTTGAAGTTTTTCTATGATTAGAATGATGACTTTTTTATTTCATGTACAGAGATACTCTTTTTGGTGGTGTAATCTTAGGTATTGTGTGAACTTTTGGGTGTCACACCTGTCTTTAGAATAGAATTATAAAATTGGTTTAGTTGGAGAAGACCTTTAAGGTCATAAAATCTAATCATTATCTAACTCTACCAATTATGGTGCTACATTGTGTCCCTTAGGACCACATATTTTAGACATCTCCAGGAATGGTGATTCAACCACCTGCCTGGGGAGACTGTTCTGGAGTTTGATAACCCATTCAACAAAGAAGTTTCTTCTAGTGTCCAAGCTAAATGTCCCCTGAAGCAACTTGAGGCTGTCTCATCTTGTCTTATGACTTGTTACTAGAGAGAAGAAACCAACCCCTGCCCCACTACAGCCTTTTTCATTGTCCTTCTCTGGACAAGCTTCAGCAACTATATATCCTTCTTGGAGTGAGGGTCCCAAAACCGAACACGGTACTCAAGGTGTGGCCTCACCAGTGCGGAGAACAGGGAGAGAATCACTTCCCTGGTCAAGCTGTCTCACTATTCCTGATACAGACCTGGATGCCATTGGCCTTCTTGGCCACCTGGGCACACTGACAGGTCATATTCAGTCAGCTGCCAAACAACACCCCCAGGTACTTCTCTGCTGAGCAACTTATCAGCCACTCTTCCCCAAGCCCGTAGCATTGCATGGGCTTGTTTTGACCCAAGTACAGGACCTGGCACTTGACCTTCTTAAACCTCATACAATTGACCTTTGCTCATTGATCCAGCCTGTCCAGGTCCCTCTGCAGAGTCTTCCCACCCTCAGGCAGATCCACACTCCCTCCCAGTTTAGTGTTATCTTCAAATTTACTGAGAGCGCACTCAATCCCCTCATCCAGACCATTAATAAAGATACTAAAGAGAACCAGCCTCAGCACGGAGTCCTGGGCAACACCACTAGTGATCAGCCACCATCAGGGTGTAAATCTATTCACCAACACTTTTTGGGCCTCACTGTGCAGCTATTTTTTAATCCAGTAAAGCACCTACCCATGCAAGCCACAAGGAGCCAGTTCCTCCAGGAAAACACCGCAGAGAACAGTGCCAAATGCTTTACTGAAGTCCAGGTAAACAACATCCATGGCCTTTTCCTCATCCACTAAGTGGTTCACCTCACCGCAGGAAGAGATCAGGTTCATCACACAGGACCTGCCATTCATGAGCCCATGCTGACTGCGCCTGATCACCTGGTTGCTGTATAATGGCACTCAAGATGATCTGATTCATGACCTTCTCTGGCACTGCAGTCAGGCTGACAAGTCTGTAGTTCTGCAGGTTCTCCGCTCAATCTTTGTTGTAGATGGGCAACACATTTGCCAGTATGCAGTCAGCTGGGACCTCTGTGCTTAGCCAGAACTGATGGTAAATTATTTCTGTGTTTTTAAGGAAACTCATATCTTCAAGAGAAGGCATTAAGTGACAAATCATTTTCACCTCTCTCTTGATACTCAGTAAGAGATCACTCTTCATGATTGTTTTTAGCATTTCAAAATCCTAAACTAGCCTTTCCAGTAAGAACAAAATATGCACAAGACATTCAAGTCTCATGAATCAGGCAGGCTATGTAGGTTATCTATACATTAATTCACTCCAGAGAAAGGTTTGCAATCACCAATGAAGTAGAATGAGGTCAACTGAGTGCTTCTTGTAGTTTCCTCACACAGTTTTTGTTACAGGAGTTGCAAAATGTACAGTAGTGGAAACATTGTATCTTACACGGCATCTGATGTATAGAGAAGTGATTCCTAAACAATGAGGCAGGGCTTCCAGGCAAAATGTGAGTCTGTGACATGCAGGAATGTGCTCCACAGGATGCCCCTGGGAGCTGCAAAACATTAACTGCTTTCTCAGGTGAGGTTTAGCTCCCCAAAAGGCCACTAAGGCTTCTCACTGCATTGTGTGTATTTGTCCCAGACATACTCCATATTTCAGTTCTTCCTGATTTTTCCAGTGACAGTCATGTGAAAAATCAAACCAATTGGGTAGTATCAATTCCTTTAAAGACTTTTCTTCATAGCATTGGTTCAGGGTTTGGAACACTCATATGAAAAACAATGCCCAGGGAATCCTTCCTGACTTCACACCAAATTCACTGCCTTGGGGGACAAGACTCTGGTGGCTGGCCCCCAAATGCTGAGTAGGCATGATCAGAAGAGTCCGGGACTGATGTACTTCTTTAAGGGCACTCTATACATCGAAGGCTACAGATTGGACAAGTAGCTATAAAAGTTTTTTAAAGATTTAAACTGTTTAAAAGAGAAATTGCTCCTGATATGTGTCCTGCTTCCAGTTTAGAGATAACAATTTGAAGTGGTGTTTTTCACAACATGCTTAACTCCTGTCTTAGCAAGTTAACATGCCTGCTTTACAAAAGATGTTACACACTCCTTTGTTCACCATTTCAAAGACAAGGTTGATTAAGCTGTGGGAGACAATGGTGTCAAGATGATTTTGGAGATATTTGTTACCACTTTCTTGCCAGAAGTTCCCAGTTCTATAGCAGAGTCACCAGATTATTCCTGTCTACAGTCGATCACCAAACTATTCCTTGAGCTGTATTGAAGGAGCTAGAGAGAACTGACCTGATTTGTTGTACACTGTTCTGGGCTTCTTACTTGTTAAACCACCACAACTGCTTGGTTTGATGACATCTGTTAAAGGTGTTGTCTCAGGGTTCTGTGACACAGTAGGGAAGTGATTGTACCCCTGTACTCAGTGCTGGTGAGCCTGCACTTTGAATACTGTTTTCGGGTTTGTGTCTCTCACTGCAAAAGGGACATTGAGTTGCTGAAAGCACATCCAGAGAAGGGCAAGAAAGTTGGTCAAGGGTCTGGAGAACAAATCTTATGAGGATGATGAGCTGAGAGAGTTGGGATTTGCCAGTCTGCAGAAGAGGAGGCTGAGGAGAGACCTTATTGCTCTCTACAACTACCTGAAAAGAGGATGTAGTGAAATGAGGATTGGTCTCTTCTCCCAGGTAACTAGCAATGAGAGGAAATGGCCTCACGTTGCACCAGAGGAGGTTTAACTTGGAAGCATTTCTTTACTGAAAGAGCAATCAAACAGTGGAATAGGCTGCCCAGAGTGGTGTTGCAGTCACCATCCATGAAAGTGTTTTTAAAAAAGTGTAGACAAGGCACTTCTAGACACGGTTTATTGGCCATAGTAGTGTCAGGTTGACAGTTGGACTCACTGATCTTAGAGGTCCCTTCCAACCAAAAATATTCCCTGGAATCTATAGCTGTCTGTAACTCTGTAGTCCACTGCTGTTGTTCGGTGTTTGCATACAGTGCAGCCATGGTTTGAAAGGTTCAGTTATCACACAGATGGCTTTGGTATCTTATCCATGCAGTGGAACAGCCTCAGCGGACATACAGGTCCTCTCTGCTTGTCACCGCTGTCATCTTTATGTTCTGCTTGTGTAAAGGTAGCTCAATGGGCTGGAAGCCATCAGAAAATACCAGCGAATGTATTTTGTCATTTGTTAACTGCTGTCTATATGCTTGCCTTCAGGGACTCTCCATCCAGCCAACTAGCAGGGTCAGAATTTTCATTTACAGGATCTGGGCTGGCAGCAGGGAGGGGAAGTCCCCGCACATCTCGTAAGGCTGCGCGGGTTCCACATGCCTGGAAGTGACACGCTGAGACGTGCGAGCCGTGTACGCTCGCTGCTTCCACGCTGACACCCACCCACTCACACCACCCGTCAGGGCAGGAGCAGGGTATCAGCCCTCAGCCCGACCTCGAAAGGGCAGAGCCAGAGGCTGTCCCGAGGGCCGAGAAAGCAGCGAGGGGGCAGCATCGCCCCTCGAACATGCTGGTCCCCTCAGGCGCTTCTCGGGCCTGCGGGAGGCCTCTGTCACCCCTTCCCCGGGCAGCCCCTTCCCCTCAGCTACGGGCGGTCGATCCTCGTCGGAGAGGTGCTCTGACCCCCGGCGTCCGCGGTGGAGCAGGGCGCACGGGCGGGCCTAAGGCTGCTGGGGGCGGCAGTGCGCCNGTGCGCCGCGGCCGCACGCAGCGGTACCTGCCGTTCGCAGCGGTACCGGCCACTCGCAGCACCGCCCACGCGCCGTGCGCCAGCCGCGCGTTCGCACGCACGGAGCGTGGCGCGAAGGCGGGGGACGGTTCGCTCCCGCCCTCACGGTAGCAGCGGGCTCGGCCGCCCGGCAGCCTTAGCGGTGCTCCTCTCCCACCCGCAGCCTCCCGCGCCGCAGCCCTAGGGGGCTCTCGGCTGGAGCAGTGTCCCCTGGTAGCGGCTGGCCCGCGCGGTCCCGGTGGGCAGCAGAAAGTGAAAGCCTGTCAATTGAACTCTGGAGTTTCGGGATGACGAGGAGGAAGCCCACAGCGGCTCAAGCGCCTCTCTCTGGCGAAGCCCCGGCGCACAGCACAGACAGAACCCGGGCCCTGCGCGTCTATCCCCGTCAGCAAAGGGTCTCCCAGAGAGTCAGGGGGCTCGGCACATTCTGGAGCTGTTGCAAGGCAGCCTGGTGCAGTATTTGGCCCAAAGTAAATTAAGTTTTTATTGTCAGATAAAAATAGAAACTGCTTTCCAGCCTGCCCAATTGAGTGTATGGCTTTGGGAAACGTGTGGAGCTGTAATGATCTGCCTGTGACAATGCTGCCAAGCCTGCAGAAAGCAGCCAAAACCAGCACGGTTGTAAGAGAATAATAATTGCAACAGAAATTCCAGCGGCATTAGTGTGACCAGCCTGAGTATCTGCTTGCTGCTGGCTCACCATTAAACAGCCAAACCCTGTGCAGCTCAGTGCATGCAATCCTGTTTCAAATTAACTAATGTACCAGAATCATATCAAGATGTTGTCAGAGAGACCCATAGTTTAATGCAAGAAATATGTAGAGGTCTTGCACAAGCCGCGCATGATAACTACATCTTTTTGGCACCGGTACTTGTAATTTGGTAACACAGCGCTGAGTTAATCTAAGAAGCAAAACGTGTGGTGTTTCAAAGAATTATACTTGTTTGGAGCATGGGAGAGGAAATGGAAGGGTTAGTTATAGGTGGATAGTAAGTGTTAAAGCACCGTCTTGTCTTTACTCAGCAGGGAAGAAAGAATAGAGCTGTTGTGAGTAAAGTGCACTTGAAAGCTTGTTTCACTTCTGCTTGGTGTTGCCTACTATCCAGCCAGCAAGTATCTGGTTACTGCCTTTGAGCTGTTCACAGGAGCTGATCTAGGGATTGTTTGAGAAACATGTACTGGAAATACCACATTTCATAGAAGGAGACAGTGAATAGAAACCCCACGTTTGGGCCCTATCTTATTTCTTGCTATCCATACTAGAAATGAGAATACACCACAGCTTTCTGATTCAGTCTTGTGCTACTCATAGCACGCTCACAGTTCACGTTGACACAGTGGAAGTGCTATGCATAGACATGAATTAAAAGCTCTGTGCATGAGCTAGGCATTTCTGGGTTTGAACAATCAAATTATGTGCAAGAACCAAGCCAAGTAAAAAGCTAGACCACAAGCACCGAATTTTGTCTTTTATTGTATCTATTGGAATCAGCCACCGCTCCCATTAGTGCTGAAGGCTGTGTTACTAGGGGCAGAAACCTTTGTCATTCATATTGGCTATGAAAAGAAGATTATGCTCTTCTTCTCTAGTTGTCTGCGATCCCTAATATTTCTTCTCATTATCTTCATTCCTGTAGATGGTGACTATTTCCCTTAGAGAAGACAAGAAAGATGCAAGAAACTAATCTACGATTTACCAGAAATGAAGGGATTTTAGGGAAACCACCTTTCAGCATTTAACATGGTAATGTTAATTTTGGGGGGATCCTGAAAATAATTTTCTTTCTTTTTGTATTTTTCTATTTAGTTTTTCTTGGCACATTATGTAGCTGTTTGTCTCTGGTCCTTTGCCTTAAACAGTCACATGGCTTTATGGCACAATTTGCCATCTTTACCAGATCAGGACTGTAGTATATAAACCTCAGGGCCAAGCTTCAGTTTCTTCTGTCGTTCCATGCAGTAAATATTGCTGTCACATCCTTGCAGGGGATGTTTGCCATCATCTGCCTTGTTTTTCACTCTGGTAAATTAATGTTTTGGCTTTTATTCTATTAAGTAAATAGTGATTCATGACAGCAGAGCCAAGAGAATTTCCTTGTCTCTCTTTGTGAAGAAATGTCTGCTTCTTGGCTTTTTTTTTTTTTTTTTTTTTTTTTTTTTAAAAAAAACGCCTTTTTTTTNTTTTTTTTTTTTTTTAAATAAGTCCAGATTTTCTGAACTGTCTGTTTACTTTCAATCAATGATTCTGGCTCTCTGGCTGTCTGCATAACTATCTGAAAACCTAAAAGAAGGAAAGTTTCGAATACATATTAGTGATAAAATTACAACTACTCCTGGAGATGATCTAAGTCATGGACTTTACAGATTAAGGCCCAGATCAGTCAGAATTCGAAAGGCAAGAAGGGCACGCCTTTGCCTTGGTTATTTCCTTAGCAGATTGGTAAAAGATGAAGTGATAGGAATCTTTCTATCTGTTCCAAGACTTAAGAAGCAGACTTCAAACTAGTATGCTGCTTGCTTCTTGCAGAACCTTACATTACAGAGATTCATTTGCCTGTGTCTGATGGGAACCATTCTGTAGTGGTTAGGATTTACTAAAAATTAAAACTGGTATTGTAAAACAATGGCAATACTTCTTAGTGCCAGAAGTTGGAAACAAACTCTCTTGCTCATGACTTCTTGTTTAAGAGATTTTATTTTTCTATTTAAAAACAAAACCATTTTCACTCTTGGTAATGAGAAGTTCCACTCAATGAGAATATCTGGAATGCTGTAGATCTCCCAGCAAGTTTCATGTGCTGGGTCTCCTATCTATTTAAAGTAAGAAAGCCTCTTTGAGATCAAACCTCCCAAGCCCCAACTCATAAACTGGGAAATGAAACAATTCTTTGTATCCCGTCTTTTAGGATTTTAGCACTTTAAAGAGTGGTCCATTACTTTGTCTGTTGTTTGATGGCATAAGAAAGCCACAAATTTGTGTGTGGTTTCTAAGCAGTGTTTATTACAATGCATACTTGGAAAAGTTTAACAATAACTTAAATTATGGTGTAAGTTTCTCATCGTATGGAAATTATTCCTAAGAGAGGAGTGTGTTCTAAAATGCAGTTGCCTGAGGTCATTCAGCACTCAGCAAGCATGCAAAACAAGTGTAATGGAGATGCTTAAGAGGAGAAAGTGTGTAAAGATAACATATGTGTTCAGGGAGAATTGTTTAAACTCTGATGTTACTCATGTCACTGTAGGCTGAACCTTAGGTGATGCACTTAACTTCTCTGCAGAAGTTGTGAAGAGCACACTCAGTGCAGCAGCATTGGGAAGTGTGAGTTTAAAGGAACTGGTTAGAAACTGGATTGAGCTGGGAGTCTTGGGAGCTCCAGGAAAGAGAATCTGTTGATAGCTGTGATGGTGACTTGTGTTTGGAGTAGGGAAGTGAAGGCCCAAAGTAGGAGGGGAGGCTGGGATCAGGCTAGGATTTAAAAGGAGCCAGAGAAGGAATACTGTAGTTTTCTGACTGCTCTTACCCTTTCATGTAACATTTCCAGGTTCTACTCAGGCAGAAACACAGAAAGCAAGAGAAATACTTTATTTCCCTCTTGTCCTTCAGCTTTCTCTGCCAGAAGAGTTTTTGTGACACTGTTGGGATGACAGAGCATTTATTTTTTAGTTTAAATTCATAGCCTACCTGCTGAGAAGGGTAGATATATATGATTGAGAGCCTGGAGAGAAAAACTTAGGATCCACCATCCCATTCTTGTTACTGAGGCTGCCACCACCTGTTGTGGAAGGCTAATAGGTCCATTAGATATTCTGGCTTGCCCCACCCTTCTGCTGATGGGGGAAGCAAGGGCAGGAGGAAAACAAAGGCTTGGGCCATTATGTTCCCTCCCAAAGTGATAAACAGGTACCCACAGGTGTTTAGGTACTTGTGAGTGTCTTGCCCAAATAAGGGTAAGCAAGCCCTGGGTTTACCTATTAGGGTCAGCTTTGCAAATGCCGTTCTGATCAGTGAATCTCTGTGGCCAAAGCAGCCTTTGCACTCGGGCAAATAATATACATGGAGCTAAGTTGCAAGCAGCTGTGCTGCTGCCTCTGCCTCACTGTGTGCTGCTCTGCTCAGACAATGTGCTCTGCCTTGCTGCTTTCAGCTTGGACAATGTGTTCTGCTCTGCTTGGTGCTTCAGACCAGCTTAGCCCTGATGTTTTGGGCTTGAACTACCTGGAAACTGAAGTGTCTCAAGTTTCCCAGGAGAAGGCATTAAGTGCCTCAAGCTGTTGTGAAAAGTGCCGCAGACATTGTGCTCTCTGCACATCTGNCTATTTATAAGTGGGGCAAAGCCATTTTGTGGCTAAAGTTTTCCAGTTTTCTGGTTTTCCTAAATTAATTAATTGCCCATAAGCATCTTTGTGAAGATTTTCCTGACCAAATTAGAACCCAAAATTAACTGGTTTGTGGGTGGGGCTTTTTGGAAATCATTACATATTTTGTAATTCCTACCTCATTAATTGCCACAACCAATTCACTGCCATTGATGTTGTTGCTTTCTGCCATTAAGGCAGATAATACTGTGTTCATTTTACAAGCCAATGTATGTTAAATTGGTGCAGGTCACTCCACTCAGCACCTGTGAGCAGTTTATATAAACTGTCAGTTGATTCTCTTTTTTTTTTTTTTTTAATTTAAATCACATGTGT
>VWYK01000021.1:12628-32405 GCA_013399775.1 Semnornis frantzii | reverse complement strand
GTCTATAGGTATCGTCTGGGGGAGTTTCTGATTAGATGTTTTTCTAATACAATAACTGAAACTTTTTAATTACTCCAAACATTTGAAATTAATAACTACATCTGAGCTGACCGTGAGAAGAATTTAGACAGGAATACACTTAAATCTTTCTGCTCTTTTTCACTCATCTCTCTCTGATAAGTCACTTCTCAGCAGAAATCAACAGCACTGATGGGAAACATGAGATGCACTTTGTCCATTAGTAATGCAAATATTGCAATTGAGACTGAACCAGGAGGCGTAGCTTCTGTTAAGTTCTCCCCCTGAGTAATTTAAGAAGTACAGGCTTTATGAAGAACCATCAACTTGTTTGAATGTAGGAGGAAAGCGAGAAGTCGATGAAGCACAGTGGGCTGGCTGACCTGTGCATGGGGTGAAGGGTTGGTCTGTGTGAAGAGAAAAGCTGTCCAGGGGCATTTGTGGTTTTAGACTATGGCAGAGATTCTTCAGAAAAGCTGGTCTTTTTTATTCCCCCAAGGACTCAGGGCTTAGACTGGAAATTTTTCCTCAGGAGAAACAGCTACAAATTGGAACATAGAAGGTTTCATCTCAACATGAGGAGAAACTTCTTTACAGTGAGAGTGACGGAGCACTGGAACAGGCTGCCTAGAGAAGTTGTGAAGTCTCCTTCTCTGGAGACCTTCAAAGCTCACCTGGATGTGTTTCTATATGGACTACCCTAGGGGATCCTGCCTTGGCAGGGAGGTTGGACTCGATGATTTCTGGAGTTCCCTTCCAAACTCTAAAGCTCTATGATTCTGTGATTCTGAGAGGGTCTTTCTAAGAACAAAACCCAATCCTTTGGGTCCTGGAGTCCCTTAGCCTAATTTGTGCTGATGAATGGCACTACCACCTGAACGGGATGCAGGAGGAGAATGCAATCATTTTTACAACTTGTATTAGCCACACAGAGTTTAGATGCATGCATGCAGAACAGTTGCAGGGGAAAAAAACCCACAACCAAACCCCAAATATCAGATACCAAGGAATATCATATTTCATAACCCATTTTCTGCCTGCCAGAGGTCAGAAAATCATTCCTTCTTTTGCTACAAAAGAGCTGTGGAAAAAAACTTTGCCAGAAGTTGCTAGCCAGCTCTATTTATGTACTCAGTGTGGGCTCATCCAGCTGTTTAGGGTGGCAGCATTTTATGAATAATGGCCCACACAGAACACTAGATACCTGATTCATTTCTGTGAGCATAAAGAGCTTAAAAAGCATCACTACTTAAAAAGCAACACTACCCTCATTGTGCCTAACCTACATTTTCCTCTAGCTGTGAAGCTTATGAGAAAGTAAGAGTCAGGAGCCTGAAATTATCACTTTACCCAGCAAAGAGTCTAGAGGACTATTTATGATCTGTGAATCACGTGAAATGTATTTAAGAGTTGGACCTAGATTTTTATGTGCCATGGACTTCCCTGTAGCTGTGCTAGCAGACCCCTCAGACCAAGCCTGTCCATGGAAATTCCCCTTCAGCTTTTAGCATCCTCCTGAATGATTCCTTCTGAAACATTTTGAAGTTTCTTTAAAATAAACAGAGATTCTGGCTCTCTCACCTTCATTTATTTTGGAGGATCTGCTCATTATACATCATCTGAACCAGACACTGTATTACTAGTATCCAAATGGGAAAGTCCAGCTAGAGAAGTGGAGTTGAAATAGGTGGAGAGCTGCCCATGTCTAAACGTCACATGGAAGAGTGGTGGATATCAGTGACTTCCTCAAGGTGAGCACGGGCTTTGTGTAAGTCACTCTCCTGAAATGAAAGCTTGCACCTTTCATACATAAATCAAGAAACATCAGATGGCTGATTTGAAAACCAGTGATGCACAGCTAAATGCTAGATAAACAGTAGATTGGTTGTTTTGCTAGGAGAAGGTTACTGTGGCAGTATGTTAGACAGAGAGAGAGACTGGGCTTGGGGTCTGAGGCTGGGCATGCTTGGTTGACTCTGATGTTGTTGATCTAGCCATTAGCATGATTATTATTAACCTTGCTTATTATAGCACTGTGCCTGGGTCTCAACCAAATCGGGACACCATAAGTCAAAGAGGGACCAGGTTTCTGCCTGAGTGAGTTATAGCTCAAGCAACTTATAGCTCAGACACAGCAGGTACCTGGAGTCCATGGAAAGGAGAAGGTTACCGATTTGAAAGGATCTGGTAGTCCTTTTCAGATGAAGGACCTGCTACCACTTCTCTGGGAAATGTTTTTAGAAACTAAGCACAGTCACCTGGAGAGGTCTGAAGTTAGGATGTGGGTAGATTTCCTTGGGGTGAGGATGGGGGCAGTGACTTGCCCCTTTGCAGGATTAGTGAATGGGGTGCAGATGGGGCAGCTGTGGCCACTCAACTATGCTGCTCCCCCCAGCCAGCTCCATGGTGAGCCCCTGTCAGGTAGTTTGCTGATGAAAACATAAGTTAGGTTTGTCTCTTTGCAAAATGAAGGGAAGGCTGAAACTATTTTGGAAATTAATTCTGCATTATGGAAAGTTTAACTGACTATAAAATTCTTTCATTGAAAAAAAAAAAAGTAAGGATTTTTTATCTGAAACCCAGGTATTTGAAATGTGAATCAACTTCTTGCCTTTCTTCCACTTTCAGCAAGAAAGTCCCCAGCAGCCTGCCAAAAATAAGATTTTGAGCAGCTGTTCTTAAGAATTTGAGCTCCTTTCGAGTTTCTTCTTCAAGACAGCACTGAAAAGACTTGTTTGTTTTGTTAGATGTATGTCAGTAAAAGCAGAGTCACAGATGTACCCAGCTCCTCTGTGGTAGGCTCAGCAGGGCTCCCAAGCACAGCCCAATTTTCGCTTTTGGTTTGGCTCTTAGCTCACTCACACAGTTGAGAAATCCCCAAAGACAAAGCCCAGCCACAGTGCTACAGTTAGTCAAGTGCAGGATTTTCCCATCCTCTGTTTATAACTGACTGAGAATTTCTTGGGCTTTTTTGTTATTAAAAAAAAAAAAAAAAAAAAAAAAAAAGGCAGGGGGCTTTCAGGGATTATTTTTAGAGATATTACATGAAATAAAGAGAAGAACTGAGAAAATCCATTTGATATGGTATTTGCAAGACATAATCAATGAATACATTTCCTTGTGTAAAATTAGAGTTAATGCTGTTAGCCAAGGGGAGATGGAGTCTCACTGATAGGTTTCTGAGAGGTGCCATCCACAGTCACTGCAGGGCCAACCTTACAATTGTGGATATCAGCACAGTGCGGCTGAGTATAGTTAAATACTGCTGAAAGCAAGGAGTTGTCTCTTTAGATGCCTCTGGATGTGTTCGATCACTTTTAGGTCATAGAATCATAGAATAGTTTAGGTTGGAAGGGACCTCAATGATCATCTACTTCCAACCCCTCGCCATAGGCAAGGACACCTCACACCAGAACAGATCACTCAAGGCCTCATCCAACCTGGGCTTGAACACATCCAGGGAGGGAGCATCCACAACCTCTGTGGGCAACCTACGCCAGCGTCTCACCACCCTCACTGAAGAAAACCCATTACTCCTCATCCTGTCACTACAAGACCTTGTGAAAAATCCTTCCACAGCCTTCCTCTAGGCCCCTTTCAGTTACTGGAAGGCTACTATAAGATCTCCTTGAAGCCTTCTCTTCTCCAGGCTGAAGAGCCTCAACTCTTGTAGCCTGTCCTCATAGCAGAGCTGCTCCAGCCCTCTGATCATCCTCAAGGCCCTCCTCTGGACCCGCTCCAACAGTTCCATGTCCTTCCTGTGCTGGGGGCTCCAGAACTGCACACAGTACTCCAGGTGGGGTCTGACAAGAGCAGAATAAAGGGGGAGAATCCCCTCCCTTGCCCTGCTGGCCACACTGCTCTTGATGCAGCCCAGGACTCGGTTGCTGTCTGGGCTGCATGTGCACACTGCAGGCTCATGTTGAGCTTTTCATCAACCCAGACCCCCAGGTCCTTTTCCTCAGGGCTGTTCTCCAGCCATTCACCACTCAGCCTGGATTTGTGCTTGGGATTGTGCCTACCCCAATGCTGGACCTTACACTTGGCCTTGTTGAATTTCATGAGGTTGGCCTGGGCCCACCTCTCCAGCCTGTCCAGGTCCCTCTGGATGCCATTCCCTGCCCTCTAGCAAGTCGACTGTGCCACACAGCTTGGTGTCATCTGCAAACTTGCTGAGGGTGCACTGATTCCTCTGTCCATGTCACTGACAAAGATGTTAAAGAGCACTGGTCCCAGCACTGACCCGAGGGACGCCACTTGTCACTGGTCTCCAAGTGGACATTGTGCCCTTGATCACCACTCTCTGGGTGCGACCATCCAGCCAATTCCTTATCCAGCACTGCTCCACTCATCAAGTCCATGTTTTTCCAGTTTGGTGGCCAGGATGTCATGTGGGACAGTCAGAGATTCTCCTTCTTTTCCTGTCTTGCAATTAGACTTCTTTTTTTGCAATGAAGCAATAGACATGGCACATCAGAGTTGTGGTCTAAGCTGGGAGAAAGACCAAAAGTGAGATCTTGGTCTTTCAGGTGGATATGAACAACATTTTGATGAGGCTGACAGAAACTGTGCACAGGTGAGGACTGCAGAACGAGGGAATGTCAAGCAGAAGAAAGATGTTTTTCTCATAGGAAAGCAAGTAACGTGGGTACCCAGGCTCATCCGGAGATCTTGGCAGACCATCTACCTTGATATGTTTTCACCCAGGTTCAAATTTTCCAGGCCATGTTTTAACAATGACTTACTAACATAATGTTTATTTACATTTTATTCTTCCCAACTTGCACAGCTACCACTTATCCAGGTGCCTATTTCTCCTACTTTCAAGAGCAACTTGTGACAGCTGTTTCTCTTACATGAATGAATTCAACCACATACCCTGAGTCACCTCCTAATTTTCCTTGTAGTAATCTGTCTGGGCTGCTATCCTTCAAATTTATGTCGCAAAGCTTTCTCAAACCCTGCAGCAGTTTTTGTGGGAGCAACAGCTTCACCTGGTTGTTCCCAGGGACGTTGCCACATGCCTTTCCCTCTGCAAAGCAGGTGACAGGATCATGTGTGGAATGAGAAACACAAGCAATACTGCAGTAATGCCCTCCTCCTTGTGCAACAAGGAGAGCACACCCACGTACACAGTGTCCTGTGTCCTTCCAAGCCCTGGCTTGCTGTGCCAACTGCATGGTACCAGGATGCTCAGGGCTGCTGCAGAATTGCAAAGATTTTGCTGCTTTGATTGACATTTAACTATAAACCAGTTTTGTGGAAACTGAAGTATAATTGTTTGCAGGAGGTGATGCATGTGTGGGAGAAAGAGTAGGAGTAGTAGATGTCATGCAACAAGAGGTGTCTGACTGTGCTTGCCAATGTCAACTCTGGTTTTCTTAAAGACAGGGCCCTTCTGCATCCCATGCAACCATGCAAGGCTGCAGGCACTCATACTTGGCTGAACCTGGGTACTAAATACTCCTGGGCCTGGCTAGCAGGACACTGCCTGGCTGCAAAGGCACTGGGTAACAGCATGACTAGCCCTAAAAGGCTGCCAGATGTGAGAGCACAGGTGGGCAGTGGAAGGAAACCCTCTGGCTCTTTTTGTTGCTGGTGGCTGAAATAGCCCATATGGGCTGACACCATGGCACAGTTCTCCAAACAAACCTGGCGCCACCTCACCCTGCTGAGATGAGACTTGCTCAGCTGTTCTAGCATCCATGAGCACTGAAGGGTTGCTGTCAGGGAACAGACAGTTTCAGGCACATCTGAGCAAGGGGAAGATGAGTGTTACTTGGCTTGACTCAGCCCTGAGTCTCATAGCACTGGTGTGGGCCTGCAGTCCTTTATGGCTCATCTTTCCTGCTCTCACATGTGTCCATTGCCAGTGGCACAGGTGGGCTGCACAAGTACATGCCAAGTACACTTGCAGTGGGGTAACAACAGGACCCAGCTTTTAGCTGCTTTTCATTCACCCATAAATCTCAGTATTCATTCAGGGGAAGGACGCTGAGAAGGAGGACAAAGTGAGTTTCCTTTGAGTATGCAGAAAATCAGCAGCACAACAAGTGAAAATGGAAGGTGGCAAAAGAAAATGCCAAGCTTTCCTAAGCCTGAAACAGCCTGGCTTTGCTCTGGCTTTAGCATGGAGTCCCACCTAGGTCACCTCTGGGCACTGAAGTAGACCTGTGCAGATTATTTCTCAAGCCACTGCAGATCAGAGGACCTCACTATCAAGACCACTGGCCGCATGGCACAGATTTGCTTTTCTAACCAGGAACTCTCCTGAGCCTGGGAAGGGTCCCTGCAACCCAGGCCATGGCAAGGTCTGCCCTGAACTCAACTGAGTGCAAAGGTTGAGGGTGGGAAAAGAGGCTCCCTGAAGGGTTACGAAGGATGATCTCAGAGGTCTTTTCCAACCCGGTTAACTCTGTGATTCTGTGACTAGGAGACACATGGCTAAATCAGGGCTGTGCTTACCAGTGCTAGATGAACCCAGGAAACAGGAGTATGGAGAGGGACAGGGATATCCTCTCCAAAAAGCCTGTGGGCTGTCACCACTAAGTCTCAACTACAAAAGTGGCTGGCACATCGCCGCCATCTGCATATTCATCTGCACAGCTAGGGCCTGTGCTTAGGGTGTAAGCATCACCCAGCTGGTGCAGCAGCTGATCATTCATTCTGTCTTTGCCATAGTTTCTCCCACCTGGAACTTGCTCTTCTCTTCCTGTACTGGAGAGCCTCTTAGGAATCTCCATGGGGAATGGCAGGATAGAGATGTGGTTTTTTGCTGCTTCTTGCCAGTGCTTTTTTCCAGGTGCAACTTGTAGTTTTGGAGCACTCCTGCCTGGGCTGAACAGGCAATTTCTGTGTGGGTGTCATTTGTCCCCCAGCTCTCCCAGTCATGGTGACAATCCACTGAAGCGCAAGGCTGGGTACCTGCTGCTAGGCTGATTTGGAGAGAGGTTTTCTTACTTGTTCCCTCTCTTTCTACCCAATTTCTTTCACTCAGATCTTCTGCTCAACGACCAGCACTTCACCCAGACTTTTTCTCCTTGGCCTGGTCAAGGTAACAGGAGCTGTTGCCAGGAGAGCTGGCAAGATACGTCAGGGTTGGGTGCCCAGCTGCCATGGAAAGCAGCAGCTGGCAGTTCTTTGCACACAGAGGAAGCACAAAGGTCCTATGGTGTGCCTTCCGAGAAGAAATGGCTTTGCCTTTGGCTTGGTGAGAAACCTTCAACCTCTACAGGCCTGCAGGCCACCAAGGTGAAAGTCTTCAGCATCAGTGGGGAAGCTAGGATTGCCCTGTGTGCCCTGAAAGCAGCCACATGCCAGGGCCATCCAGGGAGCCTGCTGTGAAACCCACTCAAGGGCTGAGGTGCTGTGCAGGGCAGCCCCAGTTAGAGACAGACAGTGCTGTTATTGTAGATACAGCCTCCCAAAATGCTCTCATAGCACCAAGGAATGTTGCATCCAGATCTGATTTATGAAATGAATGGTGGAAAAGTGGGCTTGCCAGGTGGGCAGCATGGCTAAAGAAGCTGAGGCTGCACTGTCAGCATGGCTGGGTTCTGCCCATATCCTGGGCTAAGGGCAGAGGATGGTCTTGCATAACATCCTCACCCAGTGACTGAGGAGACACCAAACACAGGCCACAGCAGTGCTCACACACCACACATGTGCAGCTCTGGGGCAGTCTGGCACGGAGCAGCCCATATCTTTGCTGTTCAAGGCTGTCACCCTGCCAAGAAGGAAGAACTTGTCTTAGCCACCCACTGGAGACAGCCATCTCATGCCAGTTTCTGGATGGTGCCAAGGAGCTGCTGGCAAGGGCTGGCTGGTCTAGATGGAGATGTGCTGGGAACATCTGAACACATTCTTGAAATGGTAGATCCTGTGCCAGTGATGAGGGAAGTCTCTGTGAGCATCACATTTGCCACCAGAGCTGGTGCCCCAGTATACCTGGAGCTGATGCTCTGCTGGCAGAAGATTTTTGCAGACTGGCTCATGCTGTCAAGCATGGTGGAGGTCCTGGCTGGAGGTGTTGAAGGCATCATTAGCAATGATCACAGTTGCCAGTAGTTCTGGCAAGCTTGGGAGCACAGGGGCTCCTGCACATTAATGGGCTGCATGTGCCTTTCCAGGATTTCTGAGTGCAACAGCAAACACTGTGAGGAAAACTGCTGAGGTGGAAGGAATGCCAGCAGATAGACACCCCCCAAGTCAGACTGTTACCTCCACCAAAGAAATGCTTCTCCCCTAAGCCCCCATGCCAGCCAGATGTCTGCCTGCCAGCTTTACTAGGCCAGGGTGCCAGTGGTCTGGGTGCTGGCATGCTGCAGGCTCTGCTGCTCACCCCACGACGACAGCACAGGGGAAATGTCAGGCATGAATGTCAGCCCTGGGACGCCTACAGCATATTTCCTTTCCACCAGCAGACAGGATGCAAGCTGTCATGGGTGTTAATGAGCCTTCTATGCGAGACCTGCTATGAGATGCTCCTGATTTTTGTCAGCACATCTCTCGTTTTGAAACTATCTCCTCTCAGACCAGTCTTTTGATAGGGCTGCAGTACCAAAGCCCCCATGCCTCTAAGGGTTTTTTCAAGATTTCTTTTCTAGGTACAACATTTCTCAAAAAAAGCACAGAATCCTGCACTCTGCAAGCATGGCAGAGTGCTGGCTGTTTCTGGATAAAGCTTATCCAGATATATGCAGTACTCTTGGACTCAGCTAAGTCCCACAGTTATCTAACATCAGCATTGCACTTGCTCTTCCATATTTCTTGTGGCACATAGATGGGAATAGCTGTGTGTAAGCAAAAAGGTCAGGAAAATCTGTTCTGGCTTGCCCAAGTTTCGTTTAGAAGTAAAATGACATTATGAACTCTTTAGAGAGAAGCTGGTTACGACTTGGACACATAGTAAAAGTCCTACTGCTTTAAATAAGGTGTTTTGGTAGAAACAGACTCTACCTCGTGTAGAATAACTGTACAGTGCAGCAACTGGGAGGAGCTGGAGCATCTCCTTGCTGCCCAGCAGCCTGATGCTGCTTGTCAAATGAGCATCCTGCTCCCACCAATCTGCAGGTCAGACAGAGCAAGTAAGCGCTCCCAGGTTTTCTCCGGTGGAAAATCTCCAGTGTACTTCAAACCCCAGCACTCAGCACTGTAATACAGAAGTAGCAGCCTATGTTACCTGAGCTGTAAGATCCCACCCACTAGCCTTTGCTTCTGGCTATAACATACAGGGAGGGAATGGTGGCTGGTAGGAACAGGGCAGTAGCACCTGAAGTCCCTTCAGTCACTTTCAAGCTGTGTGTATGTCTTGATGAGCTGGTACACTGCTACCTTGACACCTCTTGTCACACTAGCAGTGCGGGCTCTGCAGGCCATCCTGCTGCAAGCTCATCCCTGCACAGGAGACACCTCAGCTCCTGATTTACCCTACTGAATTAATCTGATTGTAGCTCCCAATGGCTGTTCTTGGAACCACAGATATATGTGTGGTGACACTAGTCAGAGGCAGGACAACACTGCTTCAAAACATGCTTAGCTTTCCTGGTGTGAAAACCACGGATTTGGTGTTCACTGAATAAATTTGGATTGCAGCTTTTATGAGACTAATTTATCAAAAGCACAGAGGGGAGCCATGCAGGCCAAGTTTCTGCAGCTCAGATGAAAGTTAAAAAACAGGTAGAGTGAAAGTCTTAAGGTCTCTATGAACAATGATGACATCTTTTTCCCATCGAGGACTTTAGTTTGAGTGATATTTTTAGTGTCATTTCTTTTGACAAGAATGTAACATTTCCAAAGAAAGCAGACACCTTCTATAATGTCACCCAATCTGAGTTCCTCATCAGACCAATTTCTGTAAATTGTTTTGAACCAACCTGCAGAAGAAGCTGAATATGTTACTTCTGTGTTTATAAATAGCCCTGTTTTCACAAAACTCTTTCTCAAGTAAACTGCTCCCAATTAATATGAATTACTTTCACTTATTACTTGTATTCTAAAAAAAAGAAAACAAAGAGGGATCTCATATGGATCAAAGTCCTGTTATGCTAAGTTATCCTGAAAAAACCTTCATGTTCTGGGTTTGCTGCAGGCCTCTGCAGTTCCTGATTTTCTTATGCCTATCTTTAAATGAATCAGCCCCATCAGTGCCTGCAGCTGTAAACTACTCCTCGCCATATTCCTATGAGGAAAGGTAGCATTATTAACCCTGTGTTACAGATGGGACTTATGGTGCAAAGAAGTGAAATGTCACCCTGAAGATGATACAGGTCACCCAGACTAGAGCAGGGGGTACACACAGTCTTCCTTGAAATCCACCACTCTGCCCACTATGCTTCCATACAGCTGGTGCTATGACAGTATTATTTTTAAACTCCTTTTTTTCCCCATCAGTCAGCTTGTGAAAGAAAATTCACAGTACTATAGTAAAACAAGGAAGCTAAAGCATTTGGCTAGTATAAACACACAAAGGGTGAAAAAATGGAAGAAGAGAGCAAAAATGAATGAAGAGAAAAAGTGAAAGGCAGGAGCAGCATGGCTACCAAGAAGTAGTAGGAGGGTATGGAAAGGAAATTAAAGCTTCAGTGTGACCCATAAAACTCTGTAGTGTTACCAGCAACCCAAATGATTTTACTCAGAGATCTTGCTTTGCAATGACCTTTACTTGACTCATTTACACCTGCCCACTTCAGTCCTGTGCCCAGCCAGAAACCCTCCCACCTCCTTTAACCACAGCCTTCTGCACAAGGGTCTCTGACATTAGCCCCTAGAGGCTGCATGATTCCACCTCCTCTGCATTATCTGCCCCCTCTGCACCTCTGCTGGTATTTCCTGGAGCCTTCTCAGCTTGGCAAGGCAAGTCTGTCACAGCACTGAAATAAAAAAAAGAAGGTGACTAAATGTGGTTGCATGATGACAGGAATCAGATCTTCAGTGTTGGGATGGGGTCCAGTATCTCTGTAGGAGAGTTCAGTACATGCTGTACCTCCCTGCTTGGACCTGGCTGCCTGTGCAGGGAAAGGAGACAGAGAAACACAGAAAACACCACACAGAGCCCAAGGTCCCCTACTCCTTGTTCTGTCAATGTAAAGACCCACTGAACAGCAGTTTATATCTGCAAGGAAATGCAGTGCTAGGGTTGCTATCAGGCTGGAAATCAGGACAGAAGTTAATTAAATTACTTTCCCAGTGTTACAATAAAAGCTGCACATCAGGCTTGTCTCGCTCTTCTGAAAGCCCAGATGAGTGTCATCTCCACTACACTGCTCCTGTCTTCTGCAATCATATCTGCATCCATGGTAAGAACTGCTCAGAGTCCACTGACCTCTCCAAAATGGGGTCTGTGGAAAACCCAGTGGAATAAGGATAGGAATCCTGTCCCCATAAATGTTGGGAGAGGGTGTACCCTGTCTTCCCTGCCAGGAGCAGGTAATGAAGTTGGCACCTAATAAACAATATGCAAACTCAGCCTCAGAGGTACAGAACATGCCTGAAACAAAAATAAGCATCGGCTGTCAGTAAATGCCCTCTAGACAACTCCTCAAGCACTAAGTTCCTTCAGGGTCTCAGTTTGCTATGAAGGACGTGAGCTTTAAAACAAAAAGTTTGCCATATGTACTACTTGAAATTTGTCATAGATAGCTTTTCAACAAAAATCCAAAGTATTCCTATTGGCATGTTGGTTAATAGTGGGAAAAAAGTGTTGGAGCGTGCTTATGTTACTGTTTTCTAAGGCTACTGGCAATGCTTACTACGACCAGAAATCAGACACTGCAGTGACTTTACCCTTTCCTGGGCATGTTTAAGGCCAGCTTGGATGAGGCCTCAAGCAACCTGGTCTAGTGGAAGGTGTCCCTGCCCATGGCAGCATGGATGGAACTAGATGACCTTTAAAGTTCCTTCCAACCCAAACCATTCTGTGATTCTGTGAGCTAACTCTTCGTTGAATGTCTGGAACCACACTATTGGATTAGAGCATGTCCTGAATGCTACTGCAACCAGCAATTGATTTGGAGGAATCATAGAAGCACAGAACAGTCCAGGCTGGAAGGGACCTCTAAGAGGTCATCTAGTCCAGCTCCCCTACAATCAGCAGGGACATCCCCACTAGACCAGGTCACCCAGCTCACCTCGAATGTCTCCATGGAAGGGGCTTCAACCACCTCCTTGGGCAACCTGTTCCAGAGCTGCACCGCCCTCATAGTAAAGAACTTGCTCCTAACATCCAGTCTAAATCTGCTCTTCTTAAGCTTGAACTCACTGTCCTTCGTCCTGTCACTCTTCTTTCGAATATAAAAGGCATCTTTCCTTTAGAAGCTGTTTAGCTTGTGCTGATCACAAACAAAAAGCTCTTTCTACAGGACTTTGTGGGCTTTTTCTATTGTTTCATGTCATGATGAAGCCACCAGTGGCTGGAAGGTCTTTAGGAGGGACAGTGTTTGTAGCACAAAAGAAGCTTGGTTTAACCTGGCTTTCACATAAGCCTCTTCTGCACCTCAGAGGTTTTGTGTATTCGTTGAGTCATATGTATCCAGTGGGAATCACAGAATCATAGAATGTCAGAGGATGGAAGGGACCTCGAAACATCATCTAGTCCAACTCCCCTGTCAGAGCAGGATCACCTATACCAGATCACATAGGAATGCATCCAGGTGGGTTTTGGATATCTCCAGAGAGGGAGACTCTGCAACCCTCCTGAGCAGCCTGTTTCAGTGTTCTGTCACTCTCTCAGTGAAAAAAATCCTCCTTATATTTAAATGAAACTTCCTGTGCCTCAGCTTCCATGCATTGCCCCTTGTCCTGTCATTGGAATGATACATCCTTTTGAGAGATCAGCTTATTGAAGGCCTTTGAGGCCATTAGTGCTGTGGGGCAGGTGTCAGTGATACACCTGGGGACTCTTCCCAGGCTGTTCAGCAGGATGAGCATCAATTTGAGGCACAGGCAAAACAGGCAGTCACCCAGGAGAGCAAGCTGCCAAGAGTGTGAAGACCATCACAGACCTCCTGCCCACACTTCTTGGGAGACCGATGGTCCTTAAACAGCCAGGCAGGCTGTAAGAAAGGCAAAGGGAGGCAGCAGGTACTGCTGAACTGCTGCATTGATGAACAGCACCTCCTGCCGTGCCCTGCCCCGCCCCGCCCCAGACAAACCCAGGTGCCAGGGGCTATTTCTCCCAGTTCTGCTACGTGTGCTCTCCCTTCCCCCTGTAGGGGTAGCACAGTGTTGGCACCTGTCATTTCCTTGTCTTAAACTGGCTTTGTCTGGAGGGGTAGTAAAATGTGGGAGACTGCCAGAGCAAACCTCACTTGGGCCACAGACAAATTAGCTGTTGGCATCAGCTGCAAAGTAGCCGACGGCAGCAGAATGATACTGATTATGCCACTCTTGGGAAATGTGGACTCCTGTAGAAATGAGAGGGGGGACCCATACTGTGCATGAAGTGGAGGTGAGGCACTGGGGACACCTCTCTGTTCTCACAGACAGATCTGAAAGCCAAAGACGGAGGCTGAAGGAGTCGAGCAATTGGGGCTGCGTGGGGGGTGGGTGGTGGCCATGAGCACCCTTCTAGCTGGTCACCCACTGCCAGCCAACACATGGATTTCCCATAGATGTCAACAGTTCCTTTTTCCTGCAGGCTCCTGGAGTTTGTAGGGCTTCCGGGGCGGGTAGGGAGTGGTGATAGTATTTTTCACTTGTAACACCTAGTAAACTAGGAGGTCAAAGAAAACAGAGCAGTAAGTCCTGGGCACTTGTTCAATATTTGAGTTCCACCTGTACCCCCAGGTCGTAGGATGATTCTGGGACCTGAGGAGCCGTATGGTGAACCAGGAGGTGTCACACAGAGCTGCTGCACAGACTTCAGTCAGGAATGTTTCCAGTGAAAGGAAAATGTGTTAAACAGCCTCTCTCACAGTCTGACAGCTCCTGACGTTTGTGTCAAGAAACAAATGCATAAAAAGGTGTTCACTCTGAAGAGAGACGTAGCTGAAGAATAATTAACTGCAATTGCCCATTCAGCACAACTCACCCCCTTCTCCAAGTGAAGAATGCTCAAGAACACATTTTCTGCCCAAAGACCCAAGATACTGCTGCCCTTCCTCCCTTTCTTCCTCTGTAAGCTTTTTTAAAAAAAAACACAAAAAACCCAACATCTGAGCCTACCAGCAACACTCTCATGCCCAGTTAGCAGTGCTTTTTGACTAACTGGATGGGGTTTGTTAGAGGGCAGAAGGGAAGTCAGGGCATTGCCGGGAAGTAGCCACAGTTTAAATGATAGCATTCCTCTGCTTACTGAAATCAGTTTGATGAAGGAAGGAGGCACTGCAGATTTTTCCCATTGGTTTGGCTAAGCAAGCCATGGCCTGTAGCAAAATACAGCAGCAAAGACTATCACAGCCAACTCTTCTGCCTGTTTTAAAGGCTTTGCTATCCAAAAGAAATAAAACAGTTAGAGAGCAAAGAATCAAAATGGTCTGCAGGGGAAAGTTCCAATGGAGGCTTCTCAACAGCATAGGCAGAAACTAATATAAACAGAGAGCCAGTGCTGCCTGGAAGGAAAATGCTGAGCTCCTGCTAGGCTTGCACAGGCTTGCTGGGATGGTAAGATGAGCAGCTGGGAGCAATGCCAGGAGATGCAGTTCCCACCACCTCTCCTCTCTCTCTCCTCTACAGCAGCAGCCCCCACTCCACATGCATGACTCTGCCAGCTCAGCTGCCCTGAGCATTGTGTGTATGCTGCCTCACCTGTGATTTGTCTGGGATCCTTTAGTGCAGGTCACTGACAGCAGTGCCACATGATATAGAATCATAGAATCATAGAATGGTAAGGTTGGAAGTGACCTCAAAGATTATCTAGTTCCAGCGCCCTGCCATAGGCAGGGACACCTCCCACTAGTACAGGCCACTCAAGGCCTCCTCCAACCTGGCCTTGAACACCTCCAGGGAGGGAGCAGCCACAACCTCCCTGGGCAACCTGTTCCACACCCTCATTGTAAAGAACTTCCTTCTAACATCCAGTTTAAATCTCCCCTCTTCCAGTTTAAACCCATTGCCCCTCATCCTGTCATTTCAAGACCTTGTAAATAGTCCCTCCCCAGCCTTCCTCAAGGCCCCCTTCAGATACTGGAAGGCTACTATAAGGTCTCCTCGAAGCCTTCTCCAGTCTGAAGAGCCCCAACTCTCTCAGCCTGTCCTCATAGAAGAGCTGCTCCACCCCTCTGATCATCCTGAAGGCCCTGCTCTGGACCTGCTCCAACACTTCGATGTCCTTCCTGTGCTGGGGAACATCTATGCACAGGTATTAGACATCTGTGAAGGCACTGTGTATATGGCATATGATATACATACCTGGCTGAAGGCAACCATGACTTTCTCAAACCATTGCTGAATAAGAGCGATGGTGCTGAACACCGACGGGAAGGAATGATCTTGAAGGGCTGAAAATGAGAATGAGTTTATTATCAGTTTCCATCACCCAGCAAAGCTCCCATGAAGGTGAGGGATTTGAGCATTTAAAGGAGTAATTGCTATGAAGTTTGTATGGGAAGAGGATAAAGTCTGTTTGTGCTTCTGGAAGCTTCTGGAAGCTGCCAAATTTCCCTTTGAATGCCAGGGCTCCAAGCCCCACAGCAGTGTGCACAACAGTTCCTGCTCTGTGGGTCAGATGGGTG
Source organism: Semnornis frantzii (assembly GCA_013399775.1). Classification (NCBI taxonomy): domain Eukaryota; kingdom Metazoa; phylum Chordata; class Aves; order Piciformes; family Ramphastidae; genus Semnornis; species Semnornis frantzii. Next base: position 16,716 of record VWYK01000021.1, on the reverse strand, counting down.
TGGCAGTCCTGGCCAGGGCTGGTGCACAGCCACAGCACCATAGGCAAAGCCACCATTCAAGACACTCCAGTGGGTGTCTGCCCAAATTAAGGCAAACTGACCACCATCATCTTCAAGGGAGTTGCTCCCCTGAGCTCCTTTAATGGGTAGTAGGGAGGCATGGACACTTGCAAGACATCATTCTTGCTTTCCCACTTCAGCAGTTGGCTTTGGAAGAAGAGGAGCCACGTCCTTCGCGCTGACTATAAAATGCCCTTGGAGTGGCCGGCTTGAATACAAAACTCCATGCTTGGTAATGTAGGGTGAGAGAAGGCTGCTCTTGGTGAGCCCAGCTGGGCTCCCAGAGGCAAGCAGGATGCTGTGCAGAGGTAAACAGGCTGGCTTCAGTTAGAGGTGGGTAAGCTACCTTCTGCAAATCTACAGGTGAGCTGCCTGCCTCTTAAAAGATTTCATATCCCTCAGATCCGTACTTCAGGACAGCAGGCTCTGCATGGCCACCCACCCTCTGAATGTGAGCAAGAGCACAGGAAACAAAGCTATTTCAGGAACAAGTGACACAGCAGAGGAGCATCAGCAGCAAGAAATGGCTCTTTGCTGCCAGGCGTTGACATGAGGCCAAAAAGGGGCGGGTTACCACCCTTCAAGGGATGCCTGTCCTATTAAAGGCACATTTGCAGTATTTTTTGGAGATATTTGAAATGCAGGGTGATATACTTGCAGACCATTTTCTGAACATTGGTCCCTATTTACAAAGCAGAAAAAAGAATTATTAAAAATGCCATCTGCTTTTTTTTTTTTTTAACTTTGTCTCAGAATTCATCAGAATTTCAGCAGCTTTTCCCTCTAACTTCCAAGTTTTCCTCCTGAAGGTTGTTAGCAGCAAACCATCCATGTGGTTTACAAATGACAAACAAGTCATAGTGTCTATGGGAGCAGATCTTTTCTTCTAGGAGAAGAGGAAAAGTGGCCTCAGTCTTTTGCTGAGGAGTCACTAGAGAGAAGGTGAGAGAGAATAAACACCAAGCACTGCTGCTGAAGCTGGGGGAGATGAAGAACTGATTCATTTCCTAGAAACCAAGATCTTATCAAGTCAGTGCAAGCTAGCCCAGTGCCAAGAGTGCCTGTGCAACAGGGCACAGAGCTGGAGGCACCATATATGCTACTCGAAGGTGTCAGCAATGGAGCCCTGTGAAGGGTGATAGGGAGTCACGACAGGGAGCCAAGCCAGCTGAGACTACTCCCACGGTGTCCTAGCCCACCCTACAAAGTAAATACAGTTTCCCAGAGGACAGGAGCAATGGTCCCCATTGTTGCAGAGCAGTAGCAGAAGCTGGCTTGCTCTCACTGCCAGGAAAGGTGCTGGCCACATATGGCCATGAAGCTGCAGCAGCACTGTGGTGAGATACTAGGAAACTCCTTTCTGCAAGGAACAGGGAAGGACAGGAGTGATGCAGTTGTGTTTACTCCTGGTTACACCTGTTTTATTCCAGTTTGACAGTGTTATATTTGCTTCCATGGTCTCTCTGCCTCTGGGATTTTGTGCAACGTAGCTAACACTGCTTTGTACCTGCAGAGGAGCAGGCCCTTTTTGCTGCCTACCTCTGACAAATACCTTAAGATACACAATCAGAAGTTAAAAAAATGAACACTGAAGTTGCTTATTATGTACATGTGTCTGTTATCAGATCAGCAGTTTCTCCTTTGATAAACATCAACTCATTATCAGAAGCTCTTCTGAAGTGAGCGGCTCAACAGAAGTTGGTATGTGACAAAGCCTTTGTTGCTCTCACAGGAATCACTGCAGAACATGCAGAGTTAAATGTGTTTTGTGGAAAGGTTATTCTCCTAAGATGCTGCAAATTGTTGTGCTCATGCTTGAGCCCACCAGCTCTGGGGAGTCCTGCAGCTTCAGTTTAAAATTTGGTGCATGTTGTGGGTATGATCTGTCCATCACTGGTTTTGCAGTATCAGGAGCACTCACTAGCCCACTGACAGAGCAATAGAAATAGCTGTGTGCTGCTAAAGAAGTGAAGGTGAATCCTGACCCAGGCAGAGGTCTGTTTCCTCTCCAGCTTATCCCCTTTTATCATGAGTTCTGACCCATATCAGCTTATAAGCCTGGCAGTCTCATCTGCCATCCTGCCTCTGTTTAAACCCATGAGGACTATTCAGTGCAGACACCTAAACAAGCTGCACGTGGAAGGGCAGACACCACTTGCTTAATCTGGTGCAACGTTTGCAGCAAGTGGTACCAAGAGGTTGGCCAGAAACCATTTCTGAACGAACTAGGGCCGACCAAAGGCATGCTCTCCACAGAGCAGATGGGGGATGCTCAGGAGAGTGCAACCTTTCCAACTGCTGTGTGGGGTTTGGATAGGGTGGCAGCATGATGCCCAGGGTGCCTGGATCAGTGTGTCACCAGGAGGGCAAAGAAGGATTGCTCTACTGTGAGGAAGAACAAGTTTGTCCCTCTCCCTGAACCAGCATAAAGCAAATTATTCCTGTTATTCCTGTTATTGCAGAGTTGCCACAATTTTATCTACCAAGTGCACAGAGCGAAGACTAAATGAGCAGTGCGTTTCCAGTTACATAAGTACACACACATGCATTTTGCCACCGGTGCAAATATCAGACTCAATGTTCTTCCTCTCACTCCAAATACAAGGGAGAGTGAGACCTGGCTCTGAGCTGCGATGTTGGAGGGTCTCCTCAGAGACAGAAGCATGAACTTGTGTCACTGCTGTGGTCCACGAAGCCATGGCAGGCCCTGCAGAAACTACCATGCTCTGCAGCAGGGTTATGTGCTTTAGCAGAGCCAGCTCTAGGAGAGGGAGAATTAAGCAGTAGTTCACTACCTCCTTGCAGAGATGGGATCATCTTTATCGATGATTCAGCATCTTTATCAATGACCTGGATGAGGGGATTGAGTGAATTTGTGGATGACACCAAGTTGGGAGGGAGAGTCGACCTCCTAGAAGGTAAGAAGGTGCTGCAGAGGGACCCTGGACAGGCTGTGTCAATGGGCTGAGGCCAATGGTACGATATTCAACAGGACCAAGTGCAGGATCCTACATTTTGGCATATATTTTTTCCTTCTCTCTTAAGACTTCATCAGTCTTGATGAAGCAAGAAATGCTCCATGTGAAGCTCCCACCAGCTCTCTAGACTGCTGAGCAGTCTCCCAACCTTTGTGCTTCTTCACAGCTACTGGGCATCTTTGCTGTGGATGCTGTCCCCTCCCCAGCCTCCTGTGTGGTTCTTGGTAAAACCTCCCTGTGCTCTTTGCAATTCCTTTAGAAATCCAGTGCAGGTGGGAAATGACAATGTCAGATTGGTGGTGAAAAACCTTGGACCTTGACAGACTTACATGTCTCAGATTTTGTGTTTGTCTTCAATTTACAGAGAGAGAGTATGGCCATTTTCATTTAATTTATTGAGCTGAATGTTATGCAGTGAAGAAAAACTTTATTCCTGGATGTTTCAGCTACTTTGGTGGAGACAAGCTATGTGTGATTGTTTCTGAAAGACCACAACAGGCATAGAGAAGCTAAATTCATTTTGCCCTGTGCTCCAAGAGCTGAGAAAATTTGAAACCATTTATGCTGGTATTGACTATTGATTACATCATACTTCCTCCCTTCGGGGGTTTTCCTCCACTTAAAGGAAACCTCTTTTTGATTGATGGAGGATATCACAGTGTCTGCCACAAACCCACCTCCAGCCCTTCTTATCTGAGCCTGTAAGCTGCCCTCATTCTGAGGCATACAGCAGATAGCACAAGGATGGCACCTGCAGATTGTACAATTTCAGGTGCACTCACTGAGAGGCATTTGCTTAATGAAATCACCTACATGCACTGTACAAGGACATCATCCCAGAACAGCCACAAGGAGAACTTCCTGAAGACACAATCATAACCAGGAAAAAGGGAGGGAAAGCCTAAAAAGTTTCCAACTGCTCTGAACATTGCAGTGGGCTATAGGGTACTGAGAATGCTGAACAACCCCTGTACCAAATTATTAGCTTTTTAAACCTGACAGGGGAGTCCAAATTCCTGTTTTAGTTCAAAGCACTCCAGGGAAAAAAAA
>VWYK01000020.1:41875-57458 GCA_013399775.1 Semnornis frantzii | reverse complement strand
AAAAAAAAAAAAAAAGATGGTGTATTTGAATTCAGACAGCAGCTATCTGCTTTCAGAGCCAATAATCAGACAATCCTACTGAGCTGAGGAGGAGAATGTGTGAGAGTTGGGTGCTTTCTTCACTCAAACATCTGAATGTTTCATGTATTTGAATAGTGCCCTATGAGGAATCTTTAATTAAGGAGAGAAATAGGGACAGGAAGGCCATCTATCTATCTTTCCAGCTGAGTTTTTCCTAATTATGAAATGAAACCATTAAGTTTTGCATACTGTGGTCTCACTGCTTTGGAAGAAGGAGGGATTAATATTTTCTATTAAAGCATATTTTTCCCAGCACTGAGGAGTAATTTGCAAGGTCACAGTTCTCTCCTCACACTGCAACTCAACGGTCCTTGTTGTCTGACTCTGAATACTCAGCTGCATTTCTGTGCCAAGCCTTAAAGGCAAATGCCAGTTACCATCACAGTATGTTATTTGCTACTCTCACTTAGCAGCACACCTTGTCACAAAGGTCTTCCCAAATCAGTGCTGGCAGAAATGCAGGGGCAACTCAGAAAATGTGTTTACAAACTGCTTAGGTCATCAAGGTGGAAAACTCATGCTAAGGGGGCCAGCAGAGAACCTCTCACATCGACTGCTGGTCAAAGGAAGCATCCACGCACCTCTTCCCAGGGCTGAGCTGCAGATATGCCTCTAGGTTTCTCTCTGCTTGTTTACTGCTCCTTCCCTGACAACTACACAATCTTTACTGTTTTCCTCATCTCCCCTAAATGCTTCAGCACTGATCATTGAGCCTTAAGAAAACGCCTGCAGTCTTACGATTCCTGAGTCCCTCTTATGATTTCTGAGTCCCCACATAAAGGATAAACCTGCACAAAGAGAAGTTTTTTTTGCTTAGAAAGAGAAAAAAACAGGTGAACAAACCCCTTTAATCTTTGGGAAAATCCATGTCTGCATAGCTTGGATTGCGTTGGGGCCTTTATTTACCAAGAAATACTTGTACAGTGCTCCAGCCTTCAAATGAGAGGAACAGAAACACCTACAGTGAGTTCAGTGAGAAATCCTTTCTCTCAGAAAGGGCTTCCTGAGCTGGTTGTATGATTAAAAAGCAAATTATGCTAAGAAAAAGCGTGCTCCAATGACTTCCATTCTACTTTGGTCTCAAAAGGCAGAGCTCAATTCCGTACCAGAGAAATCCTGCGTACAGCTAGTCTCAGAGCCATGATTTTAGCAAAAGGACAAAGGTCTTCTGGTCAGTGATGTCCTTTCAAAATTCCCCTGAAAACTAATGTCTAGACTGACACACAAAGCATTGACAACATGACACTTCCCTGCTGTCCTGTCTCCTTGTGAGATGTGGCTAATAGCATCTGCACACTTCAGAAAGGTAGCAGAGAAGACAAATAGAGGGAAAACTGTGAAGCACTTCAGCGCTGAAGTAAGGCAGATCTTAGGTGAACACTGCATTCTGAGAGAGACTGCAAACAAGAATGCAATAGTACAACAAGCTGAGAATTTGCCTGTAAAAGGAGAGAATTTCACTGAGAGAAGTAAAGTACCATGGCTGCTGTCTGCTGAGAAATGCTAGCCCTGATAAGAAACTGGACTGGAAACTCTGGAAGATATGGGAACCTCTTGTTTGCCTGTACACATTCCACCTTAAGCTCATCCAAGGTGGGGGAGTGGTCTGCAAACCTGACTCCAGGGGTCACTGGCCCCTCCTGAGAGGAGGACTCCCCAGGTCAAAGTTTATCCCACTTCCTGTCCACAACCCTTTTTAAGACTCAGCAGAGTCCCCACTCTCCCTCTTGTTCCTACCTTTGCCTTTGCAACATCTCTCTGCTGGTGATGTTCCTGATAATTCCATGGCCAGCTAACCACGTGGACAACCCTGCTACATCCTGAATCCAAAGACAATTCAGAGAATCCACTGCCATCCAACTTGATTTTCTATATGTATCTGTGTCTACTCCCTTCCCTTCCATCTTTGTAACCTTCTTTTACCTTAAATACCTTTTATTTATTGTTAAAATTACCTTTCAACTTCCAAATCAGTGCAAGGCTGTTCTTTGGGTGTTTTACTCCCTTTACTCATCTACCAAAATTTGGGGAGGCATCCTAAATTTTGTTCTGTTTGGCTTCTGAGCTCTGGGAAAGCTTTAATGGTAACAGACTGTCTCTCTAATAAGGAATATGCACACCATACTATAACACTACAAATAGAAATAAGTGAAGATTTCTACTTAGTGGTGAGCATAGCAAAGCATATACGATCAGAGGGCTGCAGCAGCTCTGCTATGAGGACAGGCTATGAGAGTTGGGGCTCTTCAGCCTGGAGAAGAGAAGGCTTCCAGGAGACTTGGGAGTGGCCTTCCAGTATCTGCAGTGAGCTACAGGGGGGCTGAGGGGGGCCAATTTACAAGGTCTTGTAATAACAGGATGAGAAGTAATGAGTTGAAACTGGCAGAGGGGAGATTTAAACTGCATGTCAGGATGAAGTTCTTTCCAGTGAGGGTGGTGAAACACTGGGATGAGTCGCCTGGGGAGGTTGTGACTGCTCCCTCCCTGGAGGTGATCAAGGGCAGGTTAGAGGAGGCCTTGAGTGACCTGTTCTAGTGGGAGGTGTCCCTGCCTAGTGGGGCGGGTGGGGTGGGGTGTTGGAACTGCATGATCTCTGAGGTCCCTTCCAACCTCAACCATTCTATGATTCTTTATTAATGTTTGAGAAGCTGCTCTTGGTTTACACCAACAACTGAGCTCATCTTTCTTGAAATTCAGTTCTCAGATTAAAATGTCAGTTTTTGCCAGGGCTAAGAAAGTGCTCAGCTAACTCAGGGAGCCTGTACATAACATCTGTGAGGATGATACCCAAGGCCATTTGTCCAAGACTGAGGAGAGGCAAATTCCAGCTGATCTGCCTTGTGCAGGGTTAGAAACATTTAACGAAGGCCACCCCAGCCCCTTTTTGTTAGATTTATAAACTGAGCTGTGACAACTCAACGATTCCATTTCTGTAGGAGATGTTGGACGAGCCCACACTGGACAACCAGTGTTGACTATCACAGGAGGGAGGAAAGGCATACATTAATCAATTGTATATTTAATGAAATACAAACTCCAACTGAGCTGATGTAGTAAGGTGAAACAACACAAAAAACATTGCTTTCATAAATGAGTGGCACTGCCTTCATCTAAAGGCAAAACTGTGCTAGCTCAGAAAGCAGACCTGAGCTGAGTTCACAGTTAAAACTCATGGCTGTTCTAATACTTTAATCCATTCTTATTGTCTATATATAATTATGCTCAAGGAAGAACTGAGAGAGGAGAGCAGCTGCTTCTGTTGTTCCCCAGGCTTGCAAGCAGCTAACCAGTCGTCTCATAAGATACCCAGACCTTGTGTGACTTCCATGCAGATGAAACTCAAGTATGATGAAGATAAGCATTCAGGCTTGTCTATGAAATCCTTCACCGTTTTCAAAGGTCTCTCAACCTTGGCAAAGCAACTGGCAACTCACCTTATAAATGGCTAAAGCCATCAGAATTTAGATGTGAAACAACTGTCATTCAGAGCAGCCAAAGAAGCAGAACAATAAAAGTGAAAAACACAGGATGTGAACAAAGTCAAAACAGAGTTTAAACAAAGCCAAGCTGTCTGAATAAAGCTCAAAAAACACACGGGGTGGTTAGGAAAAAGCAAAGATCTCTCAGCTTCCCGGGGTCCTCACTCTCCTGGAATGAGGAGAGAGAGGGGATGCTCCGCAGACACTGGGTCATCAGTGGGGGCCTTGGGATGTTCACCTCATGATAGAAAGAGAAGAACCATCTCTAATGTCAAAGCAGGATGAGGCTTTGCAGCAGGGTTCAGGTCTGTAGAGAAAGATGGAATCACTTGGCAGCAGCACTGCATTGGCATCTGCCCCTTTCCCATCTCCTCATATGCCAACTGTGTCTGGCGCAGAAATACAGAGCATGAGCAAAACAGCACTGCTGCCCTGGCAGTGGATTAAGAGATGATGCCATAGCAGGAAAACCAGAGGGAAGAAGTTGAACAGCCACACATTCAAATGCATAATGCCAGTTTATAATTAGAAGACAAGCATCTTGTTGAAGATCACTAGGCATTTTGTTCATCCCACCCAAGGCTGTTCTAGGTAGCAGGTTTGATTTCCACCCTCTCTCTACAGGACAGGTGTGAAGTTTTCAATTTACAGATTAGTAGCAATTTGCTGAAGGTGTGACTTTGACTTTGGCAGCTTGCTCAGTTTCTGTAGCTACAAAGGGAGGCTTTGCATTTCCTGAGGGCCACAAAAGTCACTTTTAGACCAAAGCCCTCGTTGGAAGATATTGGAAGGTTGGTATAAAGTGCATTGTGTTATCTAGACACTCAGGAGGGAGCTAACTGCAGCATAATAGGCTATAATTACAGTAATTAATTAGTGCCTTATTGCCATGCAGTTAAGTAGTTAAAAATAAACAGAGCTTGAAGTGAGGGGACTTCTTTCCAAGAATTATTCCCCTTCAACTTCCTAGATGTAAATAAGTACAACATTCCCTTTCCTTTCTACAACACTACTGGTTTTACTACTGATGCTACATTTAAACATTCAGGGAGACAAAAATAAAGGGCAAAATCATCACCCCCCACCACCACCAAAACTTGCAGTAAGATTTCACAGGTGTACTGAAATGCAGGAGCAGCAAGAGGTTTTGCCATGCCAGCGCGCGAGTGCTGGCTACAGGCACTGTTCCTGCAGACATCTGCCAGCACCATTTGGGCACAAGGCAATGGGCTGCTGGTCCCAGATTTCAAAGCCTGGACCTACATCAGGAATAAAGAAAAAAAGAGTGATCTTTCTCTGTCACAAGAAAGTACACTTAAAATCTCTTTTGAGATTCCTATTCCTAGGATCAAGTCGCTACTGTGATGATGTACCCTTGACAAGCAATCATAGAATCATAGATTGGTTTAGGTTGGAAGGGACCTCAAAGATCATCCAGTTCCAAACCCCTGCCATAGGCAGGGACACCTCCCACTAGAACAGGTCACTCAAGACCTCATCTAACCTAGCTCTGAACACCTCCAGAGAGGGTGCATCCACAACCTCCGTGGGCAACCTATGCCAGGGTCTCACCACCCTCACTGTAAAGAACTTCATCCTAACACCTAGTTTAAATCTCCCTTCTGCCAGTTTCAACCTATTACTTCTCATCCTGTCATTACAAGACTTTACCAATAGTCCCTCCCCAGCCTTCCTGCAGGCCCCCTTCAGATACTGGAAGGCTACTCTAAGGTCTCCTGGAAGCCTTCTCTTCTCTAGGCTGAGAAGCCCCAACTCTTGCAGCTTATCCTCATAGCAGAACTGCTGCAGCCCTCTGAGCATCTTTGTGGCCTCCTCTGGACTTGCTCCAAACAGTTCCATGCCCATTATATGTTAGGGGCTCCAGAACTGTATACAATGCAGGACAACAGACTTATTTTACCTCTTCTTGATAAAAGGACTTAATGGTTGCATCCTCACCTAGTCTTGTAAGGTTTTACATTCTTCCTGTTACTGAATATACTGAGCTTGTGTTCATTTTTTCATTTGAATTTGCTACAGATTTCATTCAGGAGGTAAAACAGCAGGATAACTTGACTGCATCTCGAGGCCCTCATCAGAAAATTGAATGCTGCTGGCTTCCTCCACATCCATTTAAAGACAGCAAAAGGTTTTTCCTCTGCAGGAGACAATGTGTGTCAGTAACAACTCACCTGTCATCTGTAAGCTTAAGCCAGTATCCAGTTTGCTGCGTGGCTTCGTGCTGATGAACAAATAACAGAGAACGCAGACGGTGATGATGAAGGCAAAGAGGACGACTGCTGCTATCGACAGGCCCACCAGTGCTCCAACACTAGAGAAAAAGAACAAAGGAAGTAAGCTACAAACAGCCTGGGGCACTCTGAAACAAGGTCAGGGCGATGCCTGGAGGTTACTTGTACTCAGGTGGGGGAAATGCTCTGTGTTTTACTGTAAACAAAAGTTTAGAACTCAGTACTTACACTGCAGAAACTGGAATGGTTTCACTGCCCTCAGAAGGGTCACTCATTACACAGCACCCGAGCATCTGACCCGCAGTGTCATTTCATGTTACCTATGAATGCTACTCCAGAGTCTGATTTCAACCATGTTTATGAAAACCAGAAGTACCTCCATGCAGTAGCTGGCACTAGTGAGACCAAAACCTTCTCCAAGGCGGTGCCTATTCCCTGATAAGCATAACACAATCGCAGAAATAATCCCATAAATACCATAGACACCCACAAAGATGGATTCCAGCACTGCAGGCAGCTCCTACGAGCTCCTCTTTCTTCAAACGACATGACTACAAAAGCTGGATTTTGTCACTTTCATTGCAAGGAGAGCCTGTTAGAGTACTTCATGCAAAGCCCACGTTTGTCACAGACTTCTCACCAAAGTTGACATGCTCATTAAAAACAGGACACAAGGTGTGCAAGCTGCGCTGTTCATGTCCTTTGGCAGCTCTGTGGAGCAGGGTGGAGGACTGTGAACACTATCATGGCTTTTTGTTAATGCAATACATATTCAGTCAAGACTGGAGTTCTTCCATGAGCTTTCTCAGAATCACAGAATGTCAGGGGCTGGAAGGGACCTCCAAAGCTCATCCAGACCAACCCCCCTGCCAGAGCAGGATCACCTGTACCACATAACACAGGAACACGTCCAGGTGGGTTTTGAATATCTCCAGAGAGGGAGACTCCACAAACCCCCTGGGCAGCCCGTTCCAGTGTTCTGTCCTCCTCACATTTCCATGGAACTTCCTATGCCTCAACTTCCACCCATTGCCCCTTATTCTATCATTAGGCATCACTGAGAAGAGCCTGACAGGATAAAAGGAAAACCAAACATGACTTAAATTTACGCACTATCAAAGGAGCAGGAACTTCATTCTTTAAGAAGCCAAGAATACAGCAGTACATGTAGATTTTATCAGGGCACTCCTCCTGAAGGATAGAAGCTACTTTGTACTTCCTGCACAGAGATTCAGTGAGACAGTGCAGGTACATAAAAAAATCTCTTTAGTAGTTTCCATATTTTCAACCTTCTTTTCCTAATATAAAAACCACACGATGAAAGAAAGGCCCAGATATCTCTTCTACAGTCCAAGCCAGAGACACTGACTGCTGCTGAAATTAAACAGTGGCCTTTTGGTCACAGATGAAGAGAGTCCAAGGACTGAGAACCCTTTTACTATCACTCTGTCATATTTACAGTTTTGACAGATGTAAAAAGGACAGAAGACAGATCAGTGTTTTAAATTCTATGAACTCTACCCATCAGGGATAAAAATGCCTTTATCCACCAGTGAGAGGACAATTCTGCTGTGGTCTTGCAGGGAGATGAGAATCGTGCCTCAGGATTTTTTTAAATGAATTTTACATTGAAGCTAATGCAAAACTTCTCTACAAGCTCCTAGAACAGCAGCAGATAAATATGTCCACAGCAGAAACACAGCAGGGCAAGAATAGCAGATACTGCTATGAATTTGAGATACAGTTTTCATTAGTTATTGGTCAGGTCCAGTAATGAGGTTTGTGCAACATTTAGCTCCATGCACAACTAAAATAATTCATCAAAAAACTGGTCTGGAAAGAAGAGCATTCGCCTTACAAAGATATTTTATGGTACTTATCTGCGTGAACTAAAAGTGTCCTCCTATGTTTGTGTATATATACACTAATGAAGCAAAGATTTATCATTTGGGGGCTCAAACGAAACTTGCAGGCAAGTAAGATTCTAGTTATTATGAAACCTGAATATGGAAACTCCTTACATAGATCTCACCTGAGTTCTGCCTCATTTCTGCATTTTCACTTGGCCACACCTTGACTCAAATGAACAAACCCACAGAAATGTACTGAAGAGGCTGAGGTGAGCCACCATCAAACCAAGAGTGATCTCTACAGCTGAATCTATTCAAGGAAGAAATATTAACCCAAAGGCTCTTCAAAAATGTGATTAATGTTTTTTTTTGTCCCAGGCTTCTCTCTGTCAGCACTGTCACCACGGCTCTCCAAGCCGCTGTCCAGGGAGCTGCTTAGTGGGTCATCAACATTTCTGTCTGTAGATGCTAAGTACCAGACACCTACAGTTATTTTTAGTCCACAAAATTAGTTCATCCACACCAACAACAGATAGGAAAACGTTAAATGTTGCCTAAGCAGATGCAATATGTCCACAGAGAGAAGCACATGAGTCATCTGGATCTCAGTGAATCAAATGTTCCTAATGCTGTTGCTGCAGTGATGTGGTGTTTGTAGTATTTGCAAAGCAAACAGACAGATATTCCCCAGGAGACTGGAAGAACAGGCATACAATAACAAAAGACTTGCTATTTTGGAAAGCCAAACTAGATTTCTGGAGATCTGCAGAGCTAAGCAAAGCTTGGCTACAACGTTAGGTCACTGTGGTGCTACTGGTATTCATTAAAGCATTTTGAATAAAATCTCTCCTTGCCCTGGCAGAGTTTTAGTCAAATCCATAACATTACATGAAACTTGTAAAAGCTATGGATTTGGAATGGATACTGCATTTTTGCTTGACACTGCAAGTAGCCATTGCACTTGGAAAATAAAACTTACTTCAACAGTGACAGAAAAAGAACTCTAAAATATTTTAAAACCATGAGAAACAACAAAGCTGTTGATTGAATCTGCACCATGGTTCAGCACAAGTACTACATTCTCAGCAGTCCTCCCTTTCCACTTAGCTTTGTAGGTAGAGGAGATGTCAAGATAACTTCACCTACATGCACAGCACTTGGCACTGAAAGGTGAGCTACTCAATGTGTTGATTACTGGTGGTTTGCAGACTCTTGCTTTGTGATTTCAAAAACTGCACAGCATTTTGGTGTATTTTGTGCACCTCTGCATTTTTGTAACATTCTCTTCCCTCTTCCATGGGTTCCTGCCAGCTCCAAGAGACAGAAAAAAACCCGCATCCTCCACTGAAGTCAGCTTTTCAAGAGTTATGGAAAAGGAACCCAGGCTGCTCTAATAAAAGCAAAGTGACTATGCTATTTGTAGTAATAAAAAGAGAAAGGATGGGAAATTAGTCATATTAATCACATAAAATAAATTCAGGGCAAAGCATGAAATGCGTCAAAGTTGCTCAAAGGTCTATGATTGCCCAGCAGCTCCTTAGTGCAGCAGGTGTTAGGATGCACTTGTTGAATACTGCACTTTTTGAAGGAATGGAAGGGGAAAAGATGGTTCCATTATGCTAAGGGATAGTGCAGTATATAGCTCTAAACACAGTACAGGCAGTAGCGATTTGGGGGAAAATGAATAGCACAGGCCTTCAAGTGACAATTGCTTCAGGTTGCCTAGGATGCTGGTTTCTCTATTAACTGCTTTCATCAGAGCTGGCTGTCAAGTGGTCTGACAACTCATCTCCTACAGCCAGAGAAACACAAGATAAATATATAATAGTTTGGTGAATTTTTACCTGTGTCACCAAGCACAAGAAATCCCTGAGACACCACTGACCACTTAGTGGTGTGTTCAGTCGGGGCTTTCAAATTAATGGAGGGAGTCAAGCAAAGAGAGATTTAGGATGAGAAGCAAAACTCAAGAGTAAAGCAAAACCTGTAACTATTTCCCCACTGGAACTTCCAACTTCTTTCCCCTCCTCAATATGTTCAATCTCCAATCTTACCTTGGCTGCTTTGGCTAACTGTTGAGTAGTTTTCAGTTCTATAAAGAAAAGTCACCAGACATACGTGCTGAGACTGATTTTGTTCATCTTTGACATGAAGAATGAAATCTGAGCTTCTGTTGATCCCTATAAGCAATCAAATGCTACAAGGGCAAGGAATGATGGAAGACTTGTGAAAAACTGAGCAAGAGGGCAAAAGTGACAGAGAAGAGCTTCAGCATACATAATGTGCTGTATAAACAAACAATCCCAAGCCTACATGACAATTAACTCAGAACTGGCAGTTTTCAAATCAAAGAAAAGTTTCAAGAATCATCAGTGACAGATCACCGAAATCAGAGAGTCAGTGTGCACCAGCTGCCAAGAGACATCGACAAATCACCGGACACTGGTAGGGAGGCTTTTGAGAAGAAGACTTGAAGGCAGAATTTTGCTGCTGTGTGAAACCTTGTCCTGAGCATCCAGTTCCAGATTGTGCACCTAGACTCAATGGTATGGAAAAGAGGCAACTAAAATGCATCTGCCTCAATGAGAATCCAGAAAAGACTTGGATGGCAGAGATGGGAGAGGTGGAAGCTGGGAAGCGATACAGAAAAACAGGAAATTCTGAACGTCGTGCATAAAATGCACGTGCGGTTACTGTTCACCAAATCTCACCACACTGGAAACACTAATGCCAGAAAACTGACAAGAAACAGTATGAAACACAAAAAGGCTGTAGCTTCAAACAGCAGGTAGTGACTGCTGCCACTGGGGCTGCAGAAACTGACACCGGAGTCAAGTTCAAGAAAGAGATTAGGCTAAATCAGTGATAACAAGTTCATAACAAGCTGGTGGAAGCATCCCTCAGAAGTGTAGTAACACCCTGACACAGCCAGCGTGGGTGCTGAAGAGCCGGGGCGGGGGGGTGGGGGTGTGGAAATTGGGCACAGAAAGCAGCCAGGCTGTCGGTGTGCAGCTCTCACCGTCGCTGCTGGAGATCCAGAAGAGTTAGAGGGGCCCTCACGGCGACCCGGGCCAGCACAACGCTGATTAGCAGCCACCTTCCAAGCGGAAAGTCACGCACTGAAGTAATGGAGAACTTTATGTGCGCAGCACCTCATCACCTGATACGCTCAGGCCCGCAAACAGCCGTTCCCCTCACACCGCAAGAGCAAAGCCACCCTCTGGCTGCTCCGTACCCAGGCGCCCAGCGGTTCCCAGCACTTCCTTATGGACACCCCCAGTTATTTCTTTCAGAAACCACCCGGGCGGGCACAAGCAGCAGTCTCTCCGAGCAGCAGCTGCAGCTGTACCACAACTCTCGGATGGACAAAAGCAGCCTGAAAGCAGCCGGCTACAAGTACCCCTCAAACACAAGCCCGCAGCCAAGCTCAGGCGAACGTGGGTCTCCCGCCACCTCGGGCCAGCTTCGTCCACCCGGAGCCTCCCCACCGCCCCCCACGCGAGAATGGGACTGGGAATAACGGCTCTCCTACCTGAGCCACCACATGTAGCTGTGCTCGTAAGGGAAAAAGCTATGGGGGTCATCGCAGCAGTACTTGACGTCTTGGAAGCCGCAGCAGTAGACGGCGCGGGCGTCGCCGCCCGTCCGCGGACAGCTGAAGCCGCTCACCAGCACCTTGTCGGCGTTGAGGTAGCTGCTGCACTCGGCGCTCATGGTGAGACAACCGCCCGCCGGGCTGCCCGGCACCTCGGCTTCGGCTGCACCCGGGCGGGAGGTGGGGCGGGGAGCGGGCGGAGCAGGGGCGGGCAAGGGGACGCACCGGCAGCGGGCAGGAACGGCCTGGGTCGCGGCGAGGCGAGGAGCGGCGCGACCCGCCCGCGCCCTGAGGTGAGAGGGAGCAGGGAGTGCGTCCCGCCCTCCAGAACAGGAGGGAGGGGCCGTGTGGACGGGGCCGGCCGCGCCCGGAGGTGAGGGAGAGCAGGGAGCACTTCCCGCCCTCCAGAACTGGAGGGAGAGGCCGTGCGGGCCCGGCCACGCCCTGAGGTGAGGGAGAGCAGGGAGCGCTTCCCGCCCTCCAGAACGGGAGGGGAGGGGCCGTGTCGTGCGGGGCTGGCCGCGCCCGGAGGTGAGGGAGAGCAGGGAGCACTTCCCGCCCTCCAGAACGGGAGGCGTTCAAAGTCGTCTATCGCTGGGGCTTGGCTTTACCTGAGCGCTTCATCCCACGTCGGGGTTCTGCTCTCATCTGTTAGCCTCGGTGTGGTCTCAGGACAGCCAAAGCAGATGGGGACTGAGAAAGATCACACCTTGGCTAGACTCAGGATCTCTTAGCTTTATAAAGGGAAAAGCACCCCACGTAGTGTCAGCTGTTTCAGAGAAACCAGTCCCCTGCTCTTTCCAGAGGGCACTGTATTTCAGTATTTTAGGCCACTTTTTAAAGTAAAGTGAGTTCCAGAAGAAAAGAGCCTCTCCCGAGGGAAAGGTGGGTCCACTGCAGCTCAGGGTAACACACACATGCCTTGTGCACCTGTGTGTGTGGTTTGCCTCATAGAAAGAAGAAAATTCCTCTTCAGAGAGGAATGGGTGGACACTATCGCCCCTAGCCAATCTCCTGTCTGGATGACATTAAGATGACCTCCTCAGGGAAAAGGTCAGGGGGCTAGAGAGAAACACAAATTGTGTACTATCAGTAGAGCTTGACTTGAATTAAGAGGATCAGATTAACTTGACTAACAATTTACATTTTAATTCCAGGTTTTGCCTTGAGATGAACTCTAGCAGCTCCCCTCTCAGATGTCACCACAGTGGTTTTAAACATTTGGACCCAAATATCTGGACCTTTTGAGTGCTTGGCTGGCAGCAGGAGATATGGTTACAACAACAGAGACACAGCAGGCAGCAGCGAGAGCCAGGAGTGATGGGAGCTTAGGGAGAGGCAGCATCTCACCAACCAGGTCACAGCACCACAGGTTCTGCCAGGCTGGAGGCAGTGGCACATGCTCTCAGCTGTCCCAGGCAAGGGAAGATACTGAGTCGAGTTCAAGGTCTGTACAGCAGATGTGATGGGAGGTAAGTTACCTACAGTGTAGGTCAGTTCATCCAGGAGGACAAGTAAGCAACCCAGGCTAGCACAAGACAGGATTGAACACAAACATGACCACCTCTGGCATACCTTAGTGAAGGTCAAGCTGCCCTGCCATGAGATGAAATGTGACTCCTCAGCCAAGAAGCAGAGGGTTTGGGTATGGTGAGGACCCAAGTGATACTGGTCAGGGCCTGCAACTTTGAGCCCTGTGCCTGCTTTCTTCCAGTGCTACATGCAGTCCTCCTATGTCAGGGTGCTGATCTGTACTTGCTAAAAAGTATAAATATTCTGCAGTTGCTTGGTTGATGTTATTTTGTGAAATCAACAGTGACAACATCATTTGAAATGAACTCAGAAATTCAGTCACTCTGTCTGCTGAATTACAGATTTGCCTTCCTAAAATTTAGCTGCATACATGAACAGCCAGGGAAGTTTCACATTATTCAAATGTTGGATGTTTTAAGCTTGAGCAGTTTGAGAAGGCTCAAGGCTTGACGTTGCACTGCAGAAAGTGAGAGGGTGAATGGCAGCAAAAACTGTTGAAGTGGGGAGATGAGTATTGAACATCAGGAAAGAAAAAGGCCAATTGCTATGTGATTTTATGGGAGTTGTATTGTTCAGATTAAATCGAATTTAAGAGATCCATTGTTTTATGATAAAATTGAAGATTAATTTATCCAGAATATATTCAGACAAATCATTACAAGCCCAGCAGGCAGCCTTTTTACCTCAGTTTTGTCAATACTGTCACTACATGTTAGGATGTAATGATGACTTTTGTGATACTTGCAGTCTTTTAAGAGACTAATCTTTTGGAGATCAATCTCCAATCCAATTCATCTGACTTAGACCAAGTTTCATTTCAGTACAGTAGACATGGGGACATTGGGACTGTGTTCTGTGGTGAGGAAGCAGTCTGTAGTGAGGGAAAGATGGGTTGATCTCAGCTCAAAAGCCATCAGGTAGTGTGCAGTGCAATCCATCAGCTAATGCTTACGTGATGTGTTTGAAACCAAGCAGTGTATTCAGGACTTACAGCAGTAAGGACTCACAGGCAGCAGAGCTGTATGGACCTTGTTCTCCAATTAACTTAGTTTTAAGCAGAAGACATGCAAGAAAAATAGAAAGAAAAAAAATTAAATGGTACCAAATCCAACGGTATTTGTCATGGTTGTAGAGGCTGATCCAGTATTTCATGAGGTTGTCAATACTGTGTTCGAAAGGGAGACCTGAAGTAAGCAGTACAACTTCCCAGGTTGGAGGAACAACTGATTCTAGTCTGATGAGATGTATTGGAGAAGGAGTGGTTTGATTCATCTTTTCAGCTGAGGATTCCCAAATCAGGTGTGTAAGAGATGTTTAGGGATCCTTCAAGGGGATTTTGGTCAGGCCTTGGAATGTGCTGCCCAGGGAGGCGGTTGACTCACCACCCCTGGATGTGTTTAAAAGTCGTTTAGATGTGGTGCTTGGGGATATGGTTTAGGGTGCACCTTATAGAGTAGGGTTGCAGGTTGGACTTAGTGATCCTGAGGGGCTTTTCCAACTGGAATGTTTCTGTGATTCTGTGATTTTTCAGTAAATATTAAAGTGCTTAGAAATGATGTTTTGAAGGATATAAAATAAGCAGAAACAAGTATTCACTGTAAGATTAGGATGCACAGTAAACTCAGGTCATTTTTGTTGATACAGCAGTTAGATTAGTTTTTAAGTCAGTTCTTTGAGCTGTTTTGATTTTCTGAAGCTGCTTCAGTGAACTCTTGGTTCCTAGTTTCTTAATCTTTGACTTCACATTTACTATGCATGCACTTAATAGCTAGGAATGGTGTCCTGCAATTCCCAGTACTCAGTAAAACAAATTTATTCGTGTGATTAAGAGACTTGATCTTGCAATTTTACTCAACTTCCTGTTGACTTCAGAACAGCTACATTCAGAATAGACTGTCAGCCTCTGTAGCCTGCAGGACTTCTTCAAAGAACCTCATTAGGAGTTCTAATTTTTATTTTTTTTTTAACCAATCTGCTCCCTGAGATGAAAGTTGTGGAAAAATACCCATTTTGACAAAAGCCATAGTATTCATTTTCAGGTTTTAAAACTGGCAAAGCTTTCTGGCATTTTGGCTTTCAGTATTTTGTTTGTATTTTTTAAAGTTTGAAAATATCAACATCAGTTTGGAAACATTTCACTTAACAGCCAAACAAAATGTTTCAGCCTAACCAGAGTGATGGTTTAGGGGTTACTCTGTCTGGGTTGAGAAAAGGAGACTTCAAATGTCAAATGCTTGTATGAGAGGAAAGCATCTGTAGTGGTTAGTGGTCTCTCCAGAGGACAGTAAAGTACCTATAGTAAAATAACTATTACCTTGAATATAGAACTGTGAGCAAGTGGTGTGGATCTAATTAAGGGTTAGAGAAGCTGATTTATAATTTAAACTGGGAATTCAGCAAGCTCTTTGGCTACAAGAACAGCCTGACTATTGCAGCCTTCTTTTAAAGGCCATATAAATAAGCTGCAGGTTATGGACATTCTCCTCAGCAGCTGATCTTGATTTACCATTGTCAGATTTACCTGCTTGCTGAATAACAATACCCTGGTTTATCCTAGAGTTCAGATGAAAGCACTAGAAACTGCAGTGCCTTTAGGGAAAGGGGGACAAAAAAAGAAGAGGACTGTTTTATAGAACACAATAATAGCTTTCTTATTGCATCTTTCAACTGAAACTACAGCTGCCTGAGCTGACAGTATGAAACCGAGAGGCTTGGCTGATACACCTGAAGGCTCTTCAGACATTCAGTGAGACTTGGACAGACTGCAGAGCTGGGCACAGAGGAACCTAATGA
>VWYK01000020.1:23300-41372 GCA_013399775.1 Semnornis frantzii | reverse complement strand
CTGCTCTGGCAGGGGGGTTGGACTGGAAGATCTCCAGAGCTCCCTTCCAACCCTAACATCCTGTGACCCTGTGATCCTGTGACTTCTCTCTGATATGCAAATGTTCCAGAGAACTACATTTGTAGATCAGGTGTTACAGAAGTTTGTCCTTCAGGAAACTGCAATTTAGTCTTTCATATTGTTCAATAATACTATTACTTCCTTTTATTATCATTGTTCCACCAATTAGTGTTAGGAAATAATCTGTCTGTGAATCCATAGAGGCTGTTACTTCTATTTGAGTGGGAGAAAAAGTCTGCATCAGCACATCTGTGCCTACCTTCCAGAATACAAGCCTGCTTACTTGTATAATGCAGTGATCTTTCATCTGGTCTCCTTTTCTGGGATTAGTTTAGCAGATCTTCTTGATGAGCAGGTATCATGTAATGCATTGGGATAAAACAGGATGCCTTATCTCTTAGCCTGCAGACTGAAGGCTTGGATTAGGTTCTCTAGGCTGAGAGTGGAAAGTCACTCAGGGCAGTCATGAACTCCTGTGTAGAGACAGATGGAAAGGTCAGCCAGTGTTGCTAAACAGGCCCCCACTCTTGCCTATGCCTAGGTACTGCAAAGCTGGTATAAAAGACATAGCTGAGTTTTGTGGTTTCTCAGCCTATATTGTGGACATCACTATGACTGTGAGCTGGCTAGGGAGAGGAGTTTTATCAGAGTCACCTCATTGGTGATGTTCAGGTAGAGCTCCTTCTCTGTGTGTGTATCTGCTGTGGATCTCTAACATGCTTCAGAATTAGCTCTCAAAGCTATTGGTGCTTTCGGTATGTAAGCCATCAAGGGGTTTGTGAACACCTTTCTGTTCTGTCAGTAACGTTTTTCTCCAGGATCTGTTAATCCCATTGTAGAGAATATCTGATTTCACTGCCAGGCTATTTGGTTTTGTGCTCCTTACAGTGCCAAAAAAAGGGGTTAAACTCCACTCTATTGATCCACTCCATTGCTCTATTTCAATGTAGCAAGCTCCATTTCAAAGCATAGCTTTGGATATATATAGGACTGCTTTTATATTCTTTATGGAACAGAATTCTGAAAGAAGTGTCCTATTTTTAAACTTAGGCTTTAAAAGTATTTCTTTTCCCTCTGGCATGCAACAGGGGGCACAAAACTCCAGACAATCTTGTGTCTTGGTTCTTAGTTTAGCATTTAAATCAACATGCCAGGAGTTGATACCTTCAAAGTTGCAAACTGTAAGAGATGAAGAGTTAAATGATCAAGATAATTCCTCTCCATGCACAAATGTTCTCATCTCTAATGCACACTGACATTTTCCCTGTGAAGTAGGCAAGCTGCAAAGGAAATCGTCTCAGAGCTGCTTTACGGTTTGGGGGACTTGCTGTAGGGAAGATCTCTGTCAGATGAAAACAGTGCTGGAACTCATGAGCCAAAAAAGTAATTACTGATCTCTGCATGCTGTCTGTAGAGTCTTAACAGACGAATCCAACCCAGTGCAATTTGATTTGCAATTTTCCTGAGCAAGAGGTGGTGAAGTATTTATAGCGTGACTAGATCTGGATTTATCTACAGAGGAGAGCATTTACCTTTACTCTCTAATGCTGATGAAAGACCAAAGCATTTGGTCAGCAAACTGATTGCAGTGCAACAAAGGATGGAATATGTGTCATATGCTCAATTTAATCATGAAAAGATTTCTGTTAACTTAATTTCTGTTAACCTGCTTAATGTCATGCTCAATTCGGTTGTTGTTTCAAAGCTTACATACATAATACTTACCTTAGTTCCCTTTGAATTGCCATACTGGTGAGAACACCAAGTGCAACAGCCATAGGTATTTAGTTATCTGTAGCACCCAGGCATCTGCTCAGCCTTCAGCCTGCACAACTTCTTAGTTCACACTAAAATAACACTGACAATTACAGCCTCATTGTCTGACAGAAACACTTTGAAAACCTTGTCTGCAGGAACTCCTTTTATCTCAGCAAAAACATTGCCTACAGGTCCCCTGCTCTTGACCCCAGGATGCTTTAAGGAGAATCTAATCTTGTCCAGTTGCAGTATTGTTGATGAGTGAAAGCTTTTTTTTGTGTTTCATAATGCCTTTAAAAGAAGCACAAACAATCTTTGTCCATGGAGTATGAACCCTTTCCAACTGATCACAACCATTGTGTCTCTTCGGGCTTCTCAAATTTGTCTAATAGAGAATGCAAGATGATATCTATGTAAATTCAGAGTTCTGTTTGATATTGGATTCCCAAAATTGAAATAGAGAGGGATTAAGATGTCTTTCAAAGCACGGTCTGGGCTCACCCGGTTTTCAGTTATGAAACAGAAATGTGTTTTCTAAGGAGAACTTTTTAAGCTGTGCAGCACTTGCTAATAGCACCCTGAGTCATGGCAAACTGAGAGGCTTGGCTGATACAGCTGAAGGCTGTGCAGCCATCCAGTGAGACTTGGACAGACTGGAGAGCTGGGCACAGAGGAACCAAGTGAGGTTCAACAAGGACAAGTGCAGAGTCCTGCATCTGGGAAGGAACAATAAACTGCAGCAGTACAGGTTGGAAGGTGATTTGCTAGAGAGCAGCCCTGTGGAGAGGGACCTGGGAGTCCTGGTGGACAAGAAGCTCTCCACGGGGCAGCAATGTGCCCTGGTGGCCAAGAAGACCAATGGGATCCTGGGGAGCNAGAGGGACAGGAATCTGCTGGAGAGAGTCCAGCAGAGGGCTATGAGGATGATTAGGGGACTGGAGCACTGCCTGATGAGGAAAGGCTGAGGGACCTGGGGCTGCTTAGTCTGGAGAAGAGAAGGCTGAGAGGGGATTTAATAAATGTTTATAAATATCTGAGTGCTGAGTGTCAGGGGGGATGATAAGCTCTTCTCACTTGCTCCCTGTGATAAGACAAGGAGCAGTGGATGGAAGCTGCAGCACTGGAGGTTCCACCTCAACACAAGGGGAAACTTCTTTACTGTAAGAATCACAGAGCACTGGGACAGGCTCCCCAGAGAGGTTGTGGAGGCTCCTTCTCTGGGGACTTTCAAGGCCTGTTTGGATGTGTTCCTGTGTGACCTGAGCTAGGTTGTCTGGTCCTGCTCTGGCAGGGGGGGTGGGACTCGATGCTCTGTTTGGGTCCCTGACATCCTGTGATTCTGTGATTAGTACCAATAGAGAAAGAAATGAGGAGCAGCCAATAGAGCAATAAAAGAACTCCATTTCTAGTAGCTGAATACGCTGTAGCAGCATGGGATCATCTGGATTCCCCTTTCTTTGTGATTTCCTTAGTAACCATTGTCTTAGGGTGGTTCATATAAGAGCAGTCTAAACGACTGAATGGAGGCTAGAGTTCACTTTTCTCACCGGCAGAGGAGGAAAATGCAGGCATAGTCACTGTGCCACCAGCACCAATTCCCTTAATTCTCAAGTTACACTCCAAGTAGCTGCTATAGCTTGGAACAAACTTGTTAGTATCAGCATGTCCTGAACTCTTCCATGCCCTGTTTGTCCCAAAGATTCTTTGGCTGCAAACTGTCCTAATTTCCTTTCTATCTTGTTACTTTATCAGAGTTTTTCCTTGTACTTCTCTTACTATCCTTCAACTTCTTTCTACAAAGTCTAAAATACCTCTAGCTCTTACTTCCTTGGACCACTCCACAGAATAAACCCAAGACTTCAGGAGACAGCAGGCCTTCAGGTATGGGAACTAGACTTATTTCTTGGGTCGGTGCTTTTATTTCCAATAGTTCTTTAGCACTCTTTTTCCCCCTCTTGTTCTGCAAGCCACTGCACATCATGATACTTGCTTTTGATTTCACCTAGAGCCTGTTTGGTACTGAAGGGCTATAATAGCAGTGATGAGTTGGAAAAAGCTCTTACCATGGCCAATTAAGGTTTATTTGTACACTCAGGCACTGACAGCAATATGGGAAAATATTGTTTGTGTGGCTTTTAAAGGCATTAGGAAGGGGGGAAAAAAGCTTCCACTCATCAACAATACTGCAACAAGACAAGACCAGATTCCTCTTACAGCATCCCAGGGTTAAGAGCAGGGGACCTGTACACTGTGATGTTGTTGAGATAAGAGTTCTTGCTGACAAGATTCTCAAAGGATTTCTTGTCAAAGAACAGTGAGGCTGCAATTGTTAGTAGCGTTATTTTAGTATGAACTAAGAAGTTCTGCAATCTGGAATTGGAAGAGATGCCCCAGTGCTACCTTTGGAAAAGGTTCCATGGTATATTTGTAGCATAAAGGTGCTATTAAACAATGCAACCTTATGCAACAATAAAACACTTGAAAAATTATTTCCATTGAAAAATGTTGATTCCCAAATGTTTATCTGTACATACAGCAGCATTGGGTGGCGTTATAAAGGGAATAACAAATTTAACATCCACTGAATTAGGCAAGGCTAATTCTTCCCAGGCAAAGTGCTAATAGAAGAAAGACACAGACATTTCATGCATGTTCAGGGGGCTTTTAAAACAGGTGAGAAAATGCTGAAATTCTTCTCGTAGCATTTGGAGAGCTTTTGTCTTCACATTTCTTTCATTTAAGTTTTATAGTTTTTTTGGTGGGGGTTTTTTTCCCCCCAAGCCCTTCTTAACTGACTTTGGAGGCAGATGAAGTTAAATATATTTGGCCTTGGTAGGGAGAAAGACATCGATCTATGGAGTCTGCCTGACTTGAAGGTATCTGCTTGGGCACCTGCCTTGATTCCACCAATTCCTGTGATTCTTTTTCTGAGCTTTCTGCCTATAGATCTGAGCTGACTTCATACAGTGCTACCAACAATGAATGATTTGAACTGGGAAAGAAACAATTGCCAAGGAGCTCTTCTTTCCTACAAAGGTAACATTTTATTCAGTTGGAGAAAAGAAATTAAATCCCTCTGACCATGATAGCTTGCCGTTTTCTACAGACTTTGGGTGATGAATATAGATTCCACAGGCCATCATTTCCCTTCCACATATATGCTCTTTTGGAATGTGAAAAGACAAACCCCTGCTCCGGTTCTTAATAGAAATGTAATTGGCATGCTGGGGGTCTTGAAAATCATAATTCATCCTTTTTCTTCAGGATGATTTTCCTTACAAGGTCTGTAACATAAGGTCTTATTTCTTCAATGGTGACAGTAGAGTCCCAGGCCTTTACTACTTTCCCATTGGGGTCCACTAGATATTTCCAGAAGTTCCAGGTTGGTTCTTCTCCTGTAGAATCTACAAGGGAAAAAACAAACAAAAAAGTGTAACTTTAGAAAACTACATTAGCCAATTCCTGACATTTGTCCATGTCAATTTGATGACTACATTTTCAGGGGAAGAAGGAATGTAACATTAAGAAGGAGTTTAGATTGAAAAATAAGATTAATTTTCTGGCAAACAGGGAGCTTTAACTAGACAGTTGCCCCTTGGAGACTAATGGGA
The DNA here is from genome assembly GCA_013399775.1 of Semnornis frantzii. NCBI lineage: Eukaryota > Metazoa > Chordata > Aves > Piciformes > Ramphastidae > Semnornis > Semnornis frantzii. The sequence goes on along the minus strand of VWYK01000020.1, from coordinate 35,943 downwards.
ACAGTCCAGTTTGAGACAGACAAACAGGAGAAAACACTGTAATCAGTTTAAAGTGTGTGTGCATGTGTGTGTGTGGCTATGCCACACAGATAAATTAGAAACAGCTGAAAATCATTAGGAGAATAGAATCTGGCATAACAATGTGGCTGTACCATGGTCTGCATGTGTGTCCAGAAGTTTTCCTCCAGAAGCACCCAGTATCACAGTGCTTCAGAGGACTGTTTCAAGAAGTGCTTAACAAAGCAGCAAAGTAAATTGTTCCAGGACGTTTCCTCTTAACTCTCAGCTACTCATTTTACATGAGTCACATTCTTTATCCTCTACTACTGTGCTACATGACCAACAAAATGTCCATCACTTCCAATCAGACCAGGAGCCTCATCCCACTAATTGCCCAAGTACATATGCTATAGGCATATTAGCATATTTTTCCATTGATGAGAGGCTGGGCAAAATGGCATCAGGAATCAGAAGGTATTTCAAAGTACCCTCAAGACACAGCCAGGCCTACACCATTGCCAATCTTGTCACTATGCTGCATAAATACTCTGCCTGCAACAGCCTCCCTCTGCCTGGGAAAACCAAGAGGGAAACAGAAGGTTTGCAAGCTCCATGTGTCATGATTGCAGTAAGAACCCTGTTGGGCAAAACAGAAATGGAAGGATATGAGGTTTTTAAGGAAGATTTTAAGGCCAGGCTGGACAACCTGATCTAGTGGAAAGTCTCCCTGCCCATGGCAGGGGGCTTGGAACTAGATGATCCTTGAGGTACTTTCCAACCCTGGCAATTCTGTGATTCTGTGAAGAGCATTAGAGGGAAGTCTGGCCAGCAGAGAGACCCATGACACACACCTGGAAGGAGATGTGTTTAGGCTGGTCAAAAGTAATACCAAGACTCCTTTAAATTTAATAACTGTGTGGCAGAGCACCGTGGTGCTGAAGAGAAGCAGCAGTGATACGGTCCCTGCAGAATGCAGCTCAGGTGATGTCATTCTACATCCTTGCAGGAAGGCATTTCCTTCACACTGCAACAAGACTGACAGTTCAGCATTGAAATGGTATTTAAAGCATTCACTCAGTGCGCAAGGAGTGCCCTGATAGACAATCTCCTGTCTTGCAGTGTATTTTATCAGCTGCCTGCTAAGAACCAGCACAGCCTCTTCAGATCTCGGTGACAGAACTGTGCAGTATGGCTATGCCAATGCTTGGGAAGGGATGAGCAAAGGATAATTCAAGGACATCTCTGAGTGTTTGCTTTTACTTTTTCATTGTTTAAATAAATTAGATGCTTTGCTTCCACTTATCCTACAGCTCTTGAGATCGCAGGCTCACAGGATGTTAGGGGTTCAAAGGGACCTCTGGAGATCTTCCAATCCAAACCCCCTGCCAGAGCAGGACCCGAAAATCTAATGCAGGTCTAATGCAGGAGCACATTCAGACAGGGCTTGAAAGTCTCCAGAGAAGGAGACTCCACAGTCTTTCTGGGGAGGTTCCAGTGCTCTGTCATCATTATAGTCAAGAAGTTCTTCCTCGTGTTGAGGTGGAACTTCCTGTGCTGTAGTTTACATCTGCTGCCCCTTGTCCTGTCACGGGGTACATGTGAGCAGAGGCTCTCTCTTCCTTCTTGACACTCAGCCCTCAGAGATGAATCTTTTAGGTTCAGCCTGCAGCAGCAGTGTCACAAGGAGAAGCACTTACAAGACCTCAGTAAAGGAAGATTAGGGGTAGGATTAGGGGTATGTATTGCACGCATACAGGAGAATGCATGCTCCACATAGATCAGTTTTTACAGGGCATTTGCTCGTGGAGCATCTTCATCCCTGAAGGCCTTTCTAGAGGATTAGACAAAGCTGTCAGGGGGGAGTGACCCAGTGAGAAATCCTGCCTGGTGCAGGAGGATGGACTGTATGGCTTCTGGCCTCTTTGAGCCTGACAGTTCTGTGCAGGTATCCTTTTTTCTGTGTCAGAGGGATTCTACAGTGAGGGAACAACCCTGCAGCACTCCATTTTACTCACCAATTAAGTACTTGAAGGCTGGGATGGCGGCGGCTCCACTGACTGCAATCTTGCTGAACATAGGGAAGGAAGCACCGTAGGTCTTGCGTGCGAAGCTCTCGATTTCTTTGTTGGTGTCTGGCTCTTGCTGCCCAAACTGATTGCATGGAAATGCCAGCACATTGAAGTGGTAGGGGCCCAGGTCTCTCTGTAACTGCTGTAAGGCCTTGTAGTGGCTCTCTGTGTACCCACACTCACTGGCAACGTTGACAACCAGCGACACCTGAAGAACAGGGGATGAAGGCATGTGCTGCATGCCGCTTCTCCAAGCAGGCTGGGTACAGATCATTTTCAAACAAATGAGGATGTCTAGAGAACTGGGACTGAACACTTAGGCTCGAAACTACATCAAGGTATGTTCACAATAGGATGATTTAACATTTCTTGTATCTATTCCCATTTGGCAGCTGTGAGATAATCAATAAAGCACTAAGCAGTCTTCTTTCTCAGTTTGCACTGAACCTGTCTTCCTCTCTTCTGCCTTTTGGTTGGTTTCTAAGCATATTTACCAAATGACCATCTGGCTAAGGTGTCCCAGAAACTTGCAAATTAATGTATTTCTGCTGGTTTGTTTATCCATAATGAAGCATCTGTTTTACAGCACCCTTCCTTGTACAGAATTTAGTGTTCACACAGAGCTGGCTGATCCATTTACCATTGCTAGTCTAGATGCCTTCATCTTGAAATTAACAGAAACAGTTAAAGGATTTGGGGCTGCTCTGTGCAGTGTGGACTGCAAAATTTCCCTGTAAGCCCACTTAATGGGGACAAAATTGCAGCAGGTTTTGCACATAGATTTGCTGCCTGAATTAGAGATTCCTGGAAGTGAAGACTGTGCCCACTGTCCTTTAAAGAGTTATTCCTGCAGCTGATCATGTTCAATGTTGTGCTCATTGTGCCATTTGGGCATTGCCATTTGGCACCTATCTGCCCAGGCAGATCCAGCAGAGAGGCAGATGCCAAACACAGATGAACACTGCAGTAAAACAGAGGCAGAATATATGGTGGGACAGATTCTACCATGAATTTGTTGGGGAAATTCAACGACCCAGTCCTAAGCTGACACATACTGCACAGCTTCTCAAGGCCATGCAGGGCTTTCTCTTGTTTTTTAGCTACTTTATCCTTAAACTTCTAGAATTTGTTTTTAGGATTACAGTTTTTAATATTCTTACTCATGTTGTGAGTTGCCATTCATGGTATATAAACTGAGGTTACTCTCATGTTTCCTTGAGAGTGGATTGAAGCTGGATATGATAGACCCTTCGGATAGAGCAACAGTAGCAATTCACATTGGATCCTTCTCCAAGGGTTTGGAAATTTCATAGCAGCTGAATGCTGGGTTCATTATTATGGGTGTGAGTCAGCAGTGTTGGAGGGCTCAGTGCCGGTAGGAAAGCCTGAACTTTGGAAACAGTAATTGACCTGATCAAATCACACAGCAAGTAGCTGCAGGGCAAGAACAGGAAGTCAAAAATCCAGACTCCAGGTCTCATACTCTTGTAGCTGTGACCAGATCTCATACCTTGCTCAACTTAAAAGAGTAACAGTAGATTTTAATGTCACTATTGTTCCATAGCCTTATGTATACATTTTTATACCAAATCTAAAACTACATAGGAAATAAGAATAGAGTGCATCAAAGAAATTACAACAGGTTAAAACTTACTGCATGTGTACAATGGTTTTAAGGCCAGAAAGCAATCTGGCATATGAAAGCCTGCAACCTGGGTAAGGTGTAAGATAAGAAGATGAAATCTCTAGAAGGGGTAGGAATGAATAAAGAAACAGCTTAGAGGATGTTGTTTCTTACATTAACATTGTGTGCATTTTGTTCCTCCTGTAGGTACCTGGCCATGTTTACAGTGGTTTTGGAGCAGCACTGTTTCCCCTGTCAACAGGTAATCTTATCAAGAAGTGGATGTAACCTTCTTTGAGGTATAGCACGTCAACAGCATGCAGTCCAACTGATCCCCTTACACACGTGTATGGAATGTGCTCTGAAGCATTCTAGCTCACTCCCAGAGCATCACTCACTCAGTCCACACTGGGGAGATCTACCTGAAACTTTCCATTCAGCCTCCTACACCACCCCGAGATGCGGCGTATCATTAGGGGGTTCTTTCAGAGAAGAGATGATCACTTCATGATGCACTCCTCCTGCAGCCTGTCAGCATTTCAAATGGAAATGATATCCTGGACATAAAAATAACTGTTGGCAGTTCTGCTGTTTTTTAAATAATCTGCATTTACCAAGCATAGTGACAAGTGTAGTTGGGTGTGACTGAAGGTAACGTAACACTGAGAGCTGAAGTTACATCTAGTTCTTTTAGATTAATTTCTAGAGGCTTTTTAAAGTATAGTTTAGGACTCAGCATTCTTATGATGCAGAAGTATTCAAAACCTTCCTGTATTCATACCTACCCCAAATATAATGGCAATGTAAGAACTGGTTGTTGGACATCTGGGGAAATAAGGTTCTGAAGGCATTCAGATATGAGGGATGACTTGCCAATGAAAACATTCAAGCTTCTAAAACTTGAGTTTGGAGTTAGGAGCACTTGAAAGAATTCACTCAAAAAACCACAACCTCAACAGCTTTAATTTACGAGCAGTTTAAAGCCAGTGGTTACTCAGCACAGTGGTGAAAACCATGAGAACTCACACTGAAAATGGGGCAAACTTCCAAACCTCACACAGAGTAGGAGGCAGCATTTCTTAGAATGGCAGACACATTCTGCTCCTCTTCTTCCCTGTTACTGAACTCCATCGTTTAATACTGCAAACCTCCTAACACATCACAAAAACAAAGCTTTCAGGATTTTTTAGTATTTCATGAGGGATGTTTAAAATGATAGTTCAAAAAATCTTTACCAAGTCATCTTTCAAATGCCTGGCACCAGAAGTGGTTAAATGCAATGCTTTTTGTATGTGTGACAGTATTTTACTTTTGATTAAAAAAAAAAAAAAAAAGCACCACTTTTTATTCTGTACTTCGGCTTTTTACAACTATTTAAATGAAGTTCGGTGCGCATCCTGACTGACTTCATGCTCTGAGAGTGCAAGCCAAGCACACCACCTAGTGTGCAGTGCAAACAATTCATCCCGGACCTATCGAAAATGATGTTTTAAGCCGACTTCCGCACAAGCCCTCGTCTGACCTCTTAGTGCTTTCTTCCCTCGGCTTACGAAATTCGTGCGTTCTGGTAGTGAAATCATTTAACCCACTGCAAGCACAGTTCTTGGTTTATTTAATGTTTACACCAGTGAACCTCCTTGGGGCAAACAGCCCTGGAAAGCTCTATGAATCTGCTAGCAGCTTCAAATAACCCTGGTGGATCTTTTTGCAGACAGTAGATTCTTGAGATTTTTAGACCTGGAGATTCTAAACTGGCTCCATCTGACTGATGGCAGAACCAGACACGAGGGTCAGATTACACCAGCTTGCAAAGCTGATACCTTCCTGGAGATAAAAAGCAATGCTTGTGCAGGATTGAAGCTGCAGTGTTCTGCATTTATCCACACTCCGTAATACCACATTCTCAGACTGCAGAGCTGTGATGCAAAGGGCCTAGTAAAATAATGCTTGGTATTGTTACAGGGCCTAATACTGTTACATTATTATAGTAGCTTTGGTTCTGGACTTCCAAAACACTGCACTAACACTGCTCAAACACTCCTCAGCACACTGTCACAGCATCAGAGAGTCCTCAGCTGTGCAGCAGGCAGGCAGGCAGGTGCTGTTTTATCTAGGTAGGTGTAAGCACAGCAGGAAACAGCTCATGCTTCGGAGTTCCAGCTCCCAAATAGATACTGAGTTTGGTGAGAATGCTGCCTCTGACAGCATATCTGATGGAAATCATAAATAACAAATAGTCTTTCTTGAATTACATAGGTAGATAGATTAGTTATAAAACTAATCTTGTTTGGCCCTTGCCCTTCATTTTTAATGTAGATGGGGCAACATCAGTATGGTAGCCTGGCCAAATTGTAGGAGGATGGCTTTCTTCTGCAATACAGTAAAGCTGGCAGCTTTTGGATCTAATTATCTTGTGGTACACTTGTTTTCAGTTGTAATAGTCCTGCCTTTCTCTGCTTTCAGGTACAAATTAATACAATACCTGGTTTCATAGGCATATATGTCCAATTTTTAGCATTTGACAATCTAATCTCTTGTGCTCCCCTAAAAAGGCAGCACTCCCTCACCTACTGTTGGTATTTATATTAAAGTGGAGGAGAGGCTATGCCTGTGCCCATTTATTTCAGAAAAAAAAAATCAACCTGTTGCTTAGGGCTTTTGTTTGTTTGTTTGTTATTTCAGAATTGTTAGCACATCTCTTATGTACTCTGTACAGAGTACTTGTGGTTTGCATTAATGTAGAATCATAGAATCAGTTAGGGTTGGAAGGGACTACAAGGATCATCTAGTTCCAACCCCCCTGCCATGGGCAGGGTCACCCTACCCTAGATCAGGCTGGCCAGAGCCTCATCCAGCCTGGCTTTAAAGACTTCCAGGGATGGGGCCTCAACCATCTCCCTGGGCAACCCATCCCAGGCTCTCACCAGTCTCATGCCGAAGAACTTCCTCCTCATGTCCCGTCTGAATCTTCCCACCTCCAGCTTTGCTCCATTTCCCCAGTCCTGTCACTACCTGATATCTTAAAAAGTCCCTCCCCAGCTTTTTGTAGGTCCCCTTCAGATACTGGAAGGCCATAATAGGGTCACCTGGGAGCCTCCTCCAGACTGAATATCCCCAACTCTTTGGGTCGATCCTCATAACAAAGGTGCTCTAGCCCTCTGATCATCCTTCAATGGAAATTGAATTCATCACAATCAGTCTGACTTTTTCTTTCTTACTAGGAAGGATTGCTTCGATTATCTGAATACACAGTAACTTAATGATGAGTTACTGAAGAAAGATTCTGCAAGTCATGAACTGTACTGAGTGTTTACTCTCAGCGTGCCTCGTGTGTTTTGACAGCTAGCAAACTTTTTTTGGCATGTATGCTCTGGGAGCTTGTGGATCTTCTCAATTCCCAATTTACTACCAATTAAGTAGTTGTTTAAGTAAATTAATTGAGCGACTGAATTGAGGAAAATGTCTTCTCTGCATCTGCCAGAAAGCTTAAGGCTGTGAACAGCTGGTTTAGCAATTAGCAGGCTGTTGTTCCAGGGGCTAACTAGAACCTCACTTTCTTCAAAGCACCAGGAACACACACATAATGCTTTCTTTTAATAGTTTTAAAATATTGTTATAAATCTACATCTTAATATTGCTGACCTAACTGCAGATGTAAGCAGATTTAAGAAATAAATGGGAGTTTTAATTAACCTTTTGCCTACCTTGATACTGAGCTCTGACAATGCAATGACATAAATGCTATGTTTTCTTGCCATGATTGTATTTAAAATTTTGGGCCCATGCATTATCAAACATCAGCTGTCTGAGCATTACCAGGCTCTCTGAACGCAAGTCCTTTTGCTCCATACAGAAGCTGCTCATCACTTTTTTGGAATAAACTATTCTATATGGCTTAGCAGAGATCAAGCAGTGTCAGTCACCAATGGTGTGACCTCCCCCAGGGCATGGCGCTAGAGTTCCCCTTACAAAACCAGGCACACCTCCAAGGGCCACCTGGTATCAGAGCATCACTGCAGACGGAGACACAGACCCCTAACCTGGTGTGTTCCTGAGATTCCAGATCAGGCTCTGCAGCTCAGTCTGGAGGTGATGAACACCCAGGGTTCTCTGCAGGGTGGCTATAAGGAATTCCTCTGAGTTCCTCATTACACCTCTCCATGTGGATTCTGGCCCTGAGGTAGAGAAGCTGCAAGTGGCATTTGCTTATTCAGACAGATTTACAAATGACCTGCAAACAAAACATGCCCCAGTAACAAGATTTATTGACAGAGCCTTTGGAAGGAACTCCTAAGAAAAGTAAATATTGCTTCATATTAAATAGGGCCCATGGGTTTTCCAGTATAGGCAGTTGAGTGTGCAGTGCACCAGTTTTGCTCTGCCTGCATTGCAAATGGAGAACTTTGACCAGGTATGATTCAGAACTCTCATTTGGTCCAAACCTATCAATCTCCCTATCTATACAGCAAATGTACATCTCCTCCCAAGGGCCTCTGCCTTCCTGCCACTGTTTTAGTGACTTGCTGCTGTGACCAGTGAGCTCAGCCAAGCATCTGACGAGGAGGGTAAAGGAAAGTGGAAACACAAAGTCAGAGATAAGGGTGAAAGCTGGAAGGTGCTGCTTGCCTTTCTGAGCAGCAGCTGATGGACTGCCTGGCAGTCCACACATCATGGAAGATGTGTCCCTTGAGTGTTAAAGGTGGTTGTGGTGAGCTTTATGTTGATGTCAGCTTCTCTCATTTGTGCGTGCAGCTTCAAGAGCTTACAGGATTATGCCCTCTGTGTACCAAGGTCCCTTTTCGCGTTTCCATATGTACTGATCGTCCTTCCTAGAGGGTCAAAGCACTATAAAATGTAAAATAAAATCAGGTATTGTTCAAGGAAACTGTTCTTAAAATGAGAAGGAGACTTCTGCCTGTAACTTATCACTGGGGATGTAAAGAAATCTAAAAGACACCCTAACAGCATGTGTATAGCTGCCTGCTCTTCTTCACACTGCTGTCACAATCCAAAGCAATCAGCATGATGTTGCTGTAACCTCACTGCCAGGACATTAAAATAATTATCACATCTCACACTTTTTTGCTATTTATGGTGAAATTTGTGAATTGGCCACTGACTAAACACTTTTTTTTTTTTTAAGGTAGAACGTCAAAAAAGATTGAGATACAGGCAGAAATAATTTACTAAAAGTCATGCAGTTAAAGGTCAGAAATAAGGTCCGAAAGCAAGTTATATAAAGTTACAGACTTCCTGAGCTTCACATTTCCTCGGCACAGCCCAGGGCAGTTTCTGCTGCTGAATGAAAGCAGACAGGCATCGCTTGCCTGCCACGTCTGCAGGCTGCAGCCTGCACTAGGCACAGAGGCGGACACACAGACAGGGGTTAGACTGAAAACGTTTTATTTAGCCTGCTAGGTCCTCCGGAGCGCTATCAAAGGAAGCATGCAGACAGCCCTCCGGAGCAGTTAATGAAAAGCTGTACCTCCAGGCCTACCTGCGTGCGTTAAAGTGCAATCTCCGCCCGCACTTGGTTTGGCAGACATGCAGAAGTGGCTGGTTAGCGAGCGCGGGCGAGAGCCGCCCGGCTCCGTGCAGACTTACCGAGCCTCTGTACTTCTCCAGGGAGACAAGCTTGCCCCTGATGTTTACAACTTTGAACGTGTAAAAATCGGGCTCCTTCTGCTGTGTAGCGGAAAACGCTAAGAGCAGCAGCGCTGCAATGGCAATGAGCATGGCTAGAGGGACGAGGACAGCTCTGGGGAAAGCGGAGGAAGGCTGGTGCTCCACACTGCCCTCCGGATCCAGCATGCTGCACGGCCCCGCCGCAGAGACGCTCGGCGCGGCAGGGAAGCGCTGCCGCAAAGAAAGCGCTGCTGCAAAAGCGGCTTTTGCAACAGTCTGGGTCCTGCAGGGCATTAGGAGCCGGCTCGCAGAGCTCGGGGTGGGGGCCGTGTTCGTGGGTAATTCAGAGCCCCTGAACCAGAGTATTCAGTGGTGGTAGTGATGGGTTAAAGCCAGCGATAAGTACAGGACGAAATAAGCGCTAATGGGCTTAAGAATAGTAGCAATGTACGTGTCCATAGGGCATCAGTCATATTTGGAGATATGCTTGATCTGCGTCCTAGGAAAGGTAGGGATGGGGTCACTGTGACTTTTGGTGTGTTTCCAAATGCCTTTTTTTAGTATAGTAACGATAGCATCTCCTAAGTGTTGTGTAATGTCAAAGAATACCAGTAGCTTGGTTGCTAGTGGTTAGTGATGCAAGCGTTCTGAACAAGAGTCACAGCACACAGCAGAACCTGAGTTACAAACCTGCCATGGGCAGCAGCATGAGACATGGAGCACTGTTAGCCAGGCCTTTAGGACATTTGTCTCATGCACCTGGCTTGCCAGAAGTGATGGCCAGAGCACTGCTCTTCACAGTGTGATCTGGAAGAAACCCCATTACCAAAGAGCAAGAAAGAGGCACTGAACATCAGGAACTGAATTTGCTACTAAAGCTTTCAGATACACAGAGCCAAACCACTGCTTCAGTGCACCGATGCCACTCAGAAAAAAAAAGAAAAAAAAAAAAAGAAAGGAAAAAGGCATTTGTTACTAAGTCTGCTGGAAGCATTTGGATATATAAAGGAACAACAGTAGAAAGCATTTGATGGTCATTGATTTCTTCTTGGACCAAGAAACTGGTCCTCCATAATTCTGATAATTCTGGGCAAAGAGAAGCAAAATGGAGTGATTTACAGAAAACAATTAAGTTGTACATCCAAGGCATATGGGAAACCTATCTTTTGAAGAGTAAATGACATTTTGGAATCTCACCTTGTGACTTTTCTTTTTTTTAAAACCAAAGTTTGGTACATCTTCGACATTTGCTTAGAGAATTCAAACATGAAACAAACTAAAATTCAAACAACCTTTAGAGATTCTTCAGACAGCTAGAGGTAGAAAATATAGCTTTAACAGAGTATATGCATTTAAATAAATTGCACCAACCTAGTGAATATTAAAAACATATTTTTAAAAATAATTCCAAGTATTAAATATAACAATTTATTTTTTGGAGGGAAGAGAAAATTAAAAGTTTTTTTTAAAAAACTGAAATAAATCTACAATACACTTTGAGGCATGTTCCAGTAATTGGAGTGTGGGACTGTAAGGCAACATACTGCAACATAAGACAAGCAAGGTTTTGCTCTGAAAGAGGCTTTATAAAATCTGCTTCCCACAGTTTCAGGGTGATTGTCTCTGATTTCTAGATGAAATGTAATGGCTTTCAGAATTATATTTTCTCCTACAAACAGCCCAGAATCTGAACATTTTTGCTCACTGGCACTGAACTGGGAATTCCTTAAATAATGGCCAGCTGGCAGTAGAATTCACCTTCCCCTTTTATTGCTGTGTTTCTATATTGCTCCCTGAAATAAAATGTTCTTTAACATTGGCAAAGAAAGAGGAATTGTTCTTGTATATATATAAAGAGCAACACTATGTCAAAGACTCTTGGCTTTAAAATGGTTCAAGTCTTCAGAGCCAAACCGAACTAATGTTTCACATTCAAGTCTATGCAACTATTTGAACTCTATCTGATACATTCTAATAACTTCCAGCTTGCAGGAAAAATGCCAGTCAGGTTTGCAAACAGGTGTGTCTACTCCCTGGCACGTCTAAATGTTGATGTAGGAGGACTGCATCCAGTATGGACAAAATTTGGGGATATTTGTTGTTGTAATTAACTCTTTGGCATACTAAACCAAATAAAATTCTTTGTCAAATAGTACTGGGCTGAAGCCACCACCCAGCTAACCTGACCTGTCCCCCAAGCAGCATTGCTATTGCTATCCCTGCTGAGCTGATCTGTAAACAGGAGCAGCCCATGTCCCTGAGGGGGAGAGCGCTCTGCTGCATCCCATCAGCAATGCACTGGGCTACCCAATCCTGAATTCGTGAAAGGTGAACTTGAGTGAGCCACAGAGCAGATTAGCTCCAGGCATCACCCTGGCTGCACAATACATTCAGAAGTACATCTTGCCAGTTATTTTCTAGAAGCCAGTATTAGAGATTTTGCAACTTTTCATTTACCTACATAGAGACTCTCAGAGTTAGTTTCCAGCACTACTATTCACATGATTTTTAAAGCTTTCCTTTGAACCTCTTTAGTAGTTCAACATTCCTCTCTTGCACGTCTTGTTTTTCTAGAAGGGCCTCCTTAGCCCGGGCTAGGAAGCGCCAACAACATGCTATTTCAATGCCAGCTAGGGGTAGTGTGGTACTGGATGACAGGGAAGCTTGCACTTGCCAGCTTCTTCGGGTCGCCCTCCAGCACTGCCCCGAGCCAGGTGGAGCAGCTTTTCTCCCCCGAGACCTGCGGAGCTGCCAGCAGACACAGCAGCCAAGATGCTGTCCTCAGCTGCCGTCGGGGCCAGTTCCACAGCCAAGGCCAAGGAGCCAGGAGCCGCTTGCCTTCGGCGCCCCTGTTCCCGAGAGGCTGCTTTGTGTGGAGCTCACTCGCCCTTCTCCGCCGATCGGCAGCGCCGGGAGCCGGGGAGGGGCGTAGGGAAGCTCTGAGCAGGGGGGCGCAAGGCTCAGGCCGCAGCGTTGGGGAGAGCCCAACAGGCGGGCTCTAGCCCTGCTCCACGGGGCCTGAATCCTTGCGAGCGTGGAGAGAAACCTGGAATGAAAAGTGAGGGGGAAATGGCAAAAATTAAGGTAGCTGTTGGAGGGGATAAAGGAAAAAACTGAGCTGCTCATTCCCACATCCCTGCATCCAACTGTGGCACGGGAGAAAGGAGGCCTTGACCACCGCGGGAGACGACAACGGTCCCTCCAGCGGAGGGAGATCTCTGGGGCACAGAAAGCGCCTCCCGCGCAGACCCAGGCCGTTCCGGGCCCACCCGACTGCCCGCCGCCGCCGCCCTGCGCCAGCCCGGCAGCGCCGCCCGCCCTCGCG
>VWYK01000020.1:0-20229 GCA_013399775.1 Semnornis frantzii | reverse complement strand
CCATGCCATGTCCATGTCCCCTAGACGTGTGTATGCCATGCCATGTCCATGTCCCCTAGACGTGTGTATGCCATGCCATGTCCATGTCCCCTAGACGTGTGTATGCCATGCCATGTCCATGTCCCCTAGACGTGTGTATACCATGCCATGTCCATGTTCCATAGACGTGTGTATGCCCATGCTGTGTCCATGTTCCATACACGTGTGTATGCCCATGCCATGTCCATGTTCCATACATGTATGTATGCTGATACTGTGTCCATAGCTCCATACATGTGTGTATGCCCATGCTGTGCCCTTGGCTCCATACACGTGTGTATGCCCATGCCATGTCCATGGTTCCCTACATGTGTGTATGCCTATGCCATGTCCATGGTTCCCTACATGTATGTATGCCCATGCCATGTTCATGGCTCCCTAAATGTATGTATGCCCATGCCGTGCCCATGCACGTGTGCATGCCTATGCTGTGCCCGTGGCTCCGTACTTGTGTATGTGTCCCCATGCTCTGTCCATGGTTCCATACATTTCTATTAACACAGGAAATACTATGTCCATCAAGAAGTAACTTTTAGACTTCGGTATTTAGTGTCAGGAAAGCTTGGTCTAGGAGTCTGAAACCAGCTCTCTGCTCTGAACTGTTGTGGCTCAGGCTGTGTGCCAGCTCTCTGGCTGTATTCTGAACATCTTCTCTGAAGTCGTGGTTTGCAGTGTGTTTCTCCCAGTAGGGAGAGTGCTGATTCTGGTGAAGCAGGCGTAGGGATACTGGTAGGAGATGCACCTGCTTTACCTGCAGTTTGTCACTGGTTTGTGACTGGCATGAAGTAGTTCAAAGGCCGTTCCTTTCTCAGGGATGAGAGTTTGGGAGAGGGGATCACTGCTGAGGGGATCCAGATACTTCTGTGCCACAGGGACGAAGTGTTGTGTTCTTATCTGGTGAAGGTGCCGTTATAAACAGGTTTAAGAGAAGGTGGATAAATGGAGCTTAAATGTGTAACTGCTATTGAAGCCAGATTCATGAGCAGCCCAGGCCTCTAGAAGCTGGTTTAGCCTGGGAAAGACTGGAAACCTGTCCGTGCTGTGCTGTTTGTTTTCAGCCTGCTCTCCTGTGTTGGTACAAAAGTTGTGTGTGTTTATTTTTAAAGTCAGAGCTACCCTGGGTCAGTTTCCTGATGTGGTTCCAGCAGGTATCTCAAAGCATACAGCAATGTTTGAGGCAGGTGGGACCCCTCTTGTTGGCTTAGGTTGATTGTGAAATGTTTAAAGGACTGTTACAGTAAAAACCAGGATCAGAACCAAAACCCACTAACACGTGAGGGTTAGTGGTGAGTCTGTGTGTGAAATACAGGGCTCCCCACTGTGTCTTAGTTACACAGCTGGTGTGGCTGGAGAGAGGCTGCCTTTCCCAGCTGGGAACAACAGGCAGCAGCAGCTTAGAAAGCAGCAGTTCCTGGTGCTTGGTTTCGAGCCTGTCTTAACTTCTCAGTGAGTCATAGCATTTTCTGGAAAAGACAGAGGGTGTTGGTGCAGAGAGTAACCTGGAACTGGCACATCTTATGTGGACCTCCTGTCCAGTGTGCTCTGCTCATTCCATGGTTTAACTAAGATACCCACTCTACATATGTTACTACGTTTTGTGTCAAGCAAGCTACATTAAGTGGTACTTTTGTGATTCAGCTCCAGTCCTGACACAGTTCTCCCTATATATGTTTGTATACACTGTGATGGTTTGGGAGTTACCCACCCCCCACCCCACCATGAAAGAGCACCCAGACTAGACTCAGCCAGCCAGAAGTTAAGGAATGAAGCTATATTTGCAGCTTAGCACAGTATGCAAGCAGATATATACAGAATGTACAGGAATATTTACAGAAATATACACGTTAAAGGTAATACAGAAACACAACTCCCCTCCCAGAAATCAGAGTCCCCAGGAGGGGCTCCCAACAACCCTTCCACCTTCTTTCCACCCCTGTACCTTACCCCAGGGTTTGCCTTACGTGCAAGGTGAATTTGGAGGATCGGCCAGGGGCTTTAAAAGCAGAGTGGTTAGTTAAGTTAATAGCAGAGAGCAGGAGACCCATTGGCTCCCAAAGAGGCCAAGAGACTCTCTCTGTTATCTGTGTTTGTGTCCTTGTTCTTATACATCTCAACAAGCTTATGAGTGAAGTAGACATCACCATCGTTTTATTTTCTCAGCCTATAATCTAATTCTTTTCTTAAAAATATTCCAATTAACCTCAAAGCAGCACAATACACACACTGAGAGACTTAAATAGGTGCTTGTTTACCTAGAGATCACTCCTTAGAAACTTTCAGGCCTCCACATTGTGGGTACCTCAGAGCTTCTTAGAGAGCTGCATATCTTCATGAGTCCCAGATTGCTTGTTCTGGTTTGTGTGTTAAACTCTGTGTGTGCTGTACTGCCTTCCTTCTAGGTAGATTTTGGTAGTATTGTACTTAGTAGCCTAATTTCTGCAGCCTGTAGGAACAGGAAGAGCTGGAGCACTGTACAGCACTTGTGTTTGCTACTAAGAACACTGATAGGTTTATTGCTGGTGGAGCCTGAGGCACTTTAGTGGTCAGTAATCTCTGCTAGCTTTAGTTTTAAGCAGTTTGGGAAAACATCAAGGGTTGATAACAGTGCTAAGTTATGTCTAGTTCATCATAAAACAAACATAAATGTGTGATAACTTTTTAAAACTATTGGCATAGAGTGTGGGAGAGCCTTGAATGATTTGTGGTTCTGACACAAGTGTGAGCCTAAGCATGTGAGAGCCATGTCCCCAGCACAGCAGGGCTGTCTGGTGGCACTACCTGTGCTCGAGTCTAAGCAGAGTGCAGAATGCCTTGACTTTTCCTCTTGTCTGTGGCTGTAACCTTTGTTTGCTGATTTTGTTTTTACTTTTATTGAGGAAGTTCAGTTGGGCTATATTGGTAAGCAGGCGGGGAGGACTGAGGTTAATCCCCCCACTTACTGCTGCAAGGCTGGCTGGGCAGATTGAAGCTTAAGGAGCAATCATAATGGGACAGATAAAAGCAGGGCTCAGATAAAATACAGGTGCCTCTATCTCAATGAGGGTGATAACAGTTCTGCTTGTAGCACTTTGTTTTCGTTAAATGTGGTACTCTCCGGGCAAAGGCGACTGAAAGGAAGACTGTCCTCTTGTCTTTTAGTGGCTCCTGAACACCCTTGTCCTTACTTTTGGACATTTCATCCAACTGGGACCAAATTTTGAAATGCTATCAGAAGGTTGCTGAGTTTCTGTGTGTTTCTGGAAAGAAGCAGGCACAGAATCACAGCATCATGTATGGTCCTACAGCTACAGTGTGTCTCCTCCACTTGCCCGAGGGCCTGGGACTGGGAGTGACAGAGGAGTGCAGAATGAATGTATAGGAAACCAGGTATGTGCAGTTCTGCTGCTAATTAAATGATTATTAAAAAAGAAATGCTTTAAAGGAGAACAAGTCAGAATGCAAGACCTCACGATTTAGCTTTGCCTTTACCTTTTGAATAGGCCCTGTTATGGCAGAGCCTGACACAAAAAGTATGCCTTTGAAGTAAATGCAGCTGAAGAACTCGAGGAAGGGCAAATAGATAGAAATATCTTTTTGAAAGTGGTTTTTGTTTGGTTGGGCTTTTTTAGTCCTGTTTGGAAGTAGGCCTTACCCTGCAATATTGCAATTCAAATGCAAAATTTTCTGATGCTAGTCTGAGAGGAGGAAACGAAAGAAACTGGCAGAAATGAAAGTGAAACAATTGTGATGCTTCCTTTCCTGAGCCTAAAGTGAATTCTGCAGGAGTGAAGCTGAAGCTGATTTGAAACATTTTTAGTTTGGTTGTTGTAGGTATGGGTATAGGCTTAGTACTTTTCTGGAGTTTGAGGTCAGATAGTATCTTGTCTGACCTTAAGATGTTGTGTTTCAGCCAGATTATTTTTCTACAAAGCCAAGAGCTGAGCTAAATTTGGGAAGTAGCTGGCACCGTGCATTTAGAAAGCAGGGCAAATCGAGTTCCCTGTAACACCAGGAGGTTGAATACATGAAATATGCTGAAATTATTGCAGCAGGTTAATCATACCCCACTTCGCAAACACTGCTGTTGTTGCCAGGCTGCCTGGGAGAAAGTTCTCTTTCGATTCCAGCTCTGGCAATTTGGGGTGAGCCTGAGCTAGTGAATCAGACATGCCATCCAGGTCTCAGAAAGATGCCACCTCAGCACTGATTCACTCCACTCCAGTGTTTTGTTCCCATGTTGCTCTTTTCAGAGGCCTTCTTTTCCCTCCTCCCTTTTCCCTCTCCCCTCTCTCCCAGTAGATGGCCAATGTCTGACAGAGGAGGATTTTCTGGAGACTGTCTTGGGTTTGGTAGTTGGTCTCTATTTTTCATGGCCAGCTTCATTATTTGGTTTACTTTGCAGTTCTCTCTGAGGTGGTGCTGTAGTTACTATTGTGTTACAGATTTAGATTATTGTTTGATAAATCATTTGAGTATGAAAGCAAACATCCATCCTAAAGTACAGCATTATGATTGCACTTGCATTTTCAACTTCTGAATTTCACTGTGGAAATGAAATTGAAATTTGTAAGTAGAATCTTTGTAGATTTTTTTTTTTTTAAACCTTCTTGCAAAACATGAATCTTAATTTGACACTTAGACAAAGTGGAGCAAAATGAAACCTTACTTTTCCTGCGCTGCCTGAGTTTCATGATAGCTTCAAGCTGAAAGTGGTGCCAAGAGAAGTTGTCCCCACCCTACTAGTTGTTATTACCAGCTCCTGCTGCTCCTCCTCCGTGTGCCAGTTTTAAATGAAGCTGGATTGGTTTTCCAGTTTGGTTCACTGCACAAGGGAAGGAGCAGCCTGAGCATTGGGAGTGAGTAGCCTGGGTTGAAGAAGGGGTGCTCTTGCTTCTGTGGGGTTGGTGCTGACCTAAACTGCTTTTCAGTCACCATGCAAGTGTGACCTGGGTGCGCTCCAGGCCAGAGTCGAAGGGTGATGGTGATGTCAGAAATGAACCAGGGAGGTTTTGGTTCGGGGTTCTTTTTCCTTCCTCTTCAGGTTGAGCTACTTGATCTTAAGGAATAGTTTAGATTTTGACAAACACCACTCTCTTTTTCTCTTTTGATTACATAAAAATTCACAGTAGAGCACAGTTTAAAAATAGCGGTGTCTTGTGCATAGCTGTAACATCTCAGCAGGCTGTGGAGCACTGCTTCATGCTGTGGGCACAGACTGGACTCCTTTGGCCACGCTGTGGGGCCCCTGGGCTCTGCTAACGACGCTGAGACTTGGGCATCATTGCTTCAGGTGGGCAGTAATCCCTGCTGCTGAACTAGGGAGAATTTCTGTAGCAGGGCTGACTGCAATTTGAAGGCAAGTACTGCTTCATCTTTGGGAGTTTTGATTTGGTGTAGCAAGCAAGAGCCAGCCGTAATCAGTGCTTAATAAAACAATCATTCTGATATTAACTAAGTGTGAGATAAAGTACCTTAGCTTTTGGAATTCATTTAGGAATACAGATATTATTTTTCTTTTAAAAGTTTTATGTTTTACAAAAGACTGTGATACTAATATGAACCTCTGGAAAATTCCTCTGGGTTTTGATTTTAAGTTTTGAAAGATTAAATAGATAATTTCAGTTATGTCAATACTGGCTTAAGATAACCATTTTTGGTATGTCCTGAAGTGTTTTCTTCTGTGTGTCTCTTTAAAGTGAGAGAGAGATAGTAGCTGTGTTAACTAGTTGGAAAGAAGTAACAGTACTGTGCTTTATGCTGATAATACTCACAAATAGTTTTTATTTTAGCCAGACATTTTAATATGATCCTTCCTTCTGGTTCTTATTATTTAAGTTGAAAAGTACATTGTGATACTTCTGACTTCTCTATTGTTCCTTTTCTCTGCTAAATGCTAAGCTACCAAGTTTGCTGGGTTTTCTAAACCCCAGTAATTTCCAAGGATAGTGCTTTTACCTCCCAAGTATATAGCTGGGCAGGAAAGAGAGGAGTTCTGTGCTCCATATCTTGCTATAATTTTATAAAATTAATTATCTTCTCTGTCCAATACTTCATTCTTAGATTTTTATCGCTAACTCAAGGTTATTTGAAAACAAAAATAATCCAAGTTCTTATTGCATATTTCCCCTTTGTTTTCTATAACAGTCAGAGTAATTCCTTACAGACAGGGCCATTGATGCATGCTTACCTTCCCATTGGACAGTGTTGGAGTTGTCTCCAATATAAAACTGAGGAGATAGACCACCTAAAGGACTCAGCTTTAGATAGGCAAGGTTCATCTGCAGCTAAATGAAGTTAAATATTTACTATATGGGGAGGATTATTTGGCTAACCAAAATCTTACTTCCTGGCAGTTAACTCATATCAGAATTATATCTGTCAGAAATATGCTTAATTATCTGTGGACAAACGTTAGGGTCAGGTTTGTTGTAAGTACTTGAAGCTCTCTCTCTAAATACTTTTTAATCAGTTAAGAAAATGGAGGTGGCTTGCTAGAAACTGAATTGGTTTTCTGTAGTGGCTAATTTTAGCTGTATATTTATTGAGTGGTGTTTTNTTTTTTTTTTTTTTCAGAAGGCCTAAAATAGGAAGGAAAAAAAGAACAAGCTGTTGGCAGGTTTATCACTGAGTGTTTTTTACCATGTACTGCAATTTTTTTTTGTCTGTTCGTAGTCTCTCCTCTTTTAAATTTGAGTCAAGGTGGTCAGAATTTTCATGACTGTTATGAAGGTTCACTTCTGTCTGCGGGAGGGAACAAGGTTCCTGTGACAATTTGTAGTTACACCTTACAGAGGTTTGCTTTAATGTGTTATCTACATAGAGCTTTGATATTTCTACTTCAGTTCAAAAATGTCTGTTGTTGTTTCTTCAGTAGACAATCAGCTACGATCCTTGCCTGCACAGTGGATTTAAAATCAACTGCAAATTGCTGAAGAATTGCACTTCAAGTGGTCTCAAGGGACAGGAGAAGCAGGTCTTCACTATAATGGAAGAGGCCAAGAGCTCAAAGAATGGAAATCATGACCCAAGGAAGTCTGTCCGTCTTGCCTGTGAGGAAGGCAAAGCAGTCAGAGTTACAAATAATCAAAATTACAAGCATAATAGAAATGACAAGTCTATGAAGGACTTTGGGAGAAGTTCTCCAAGTGGGAATAACAGCAAAAAAAGTAAACAAAATGATGTTTGTTGTGAAAAACAAGGAGAAAATAAATCATGCAAAGTAAACAGTTGTATTCCTGGAACTAAAGATACGGGGTCAAGCATTCAGGAGAGAAGTCATGGAAAAGCTAAAAAAGTTTCTAATTTATCATCAGCAATGGAAAACCTGAAACAGACAAAAGCTCAAGCAATGGGAGAAGATTTTCCAGGCTCCCATGTTTCAGGGAATGGGGTCAGTATGGAAAGCTTAGTGGCTGCGCAGAAAGGGAAATTGATGGTGGAAACTCCCCTGGGAGTTCAGGCTTTGAAGACCAGCACTAATCAGACCGGGGATCCTGGTAAGGCTGCTTCAGATCAAAGGAAAATGGACCATAAGCCTGATGACTTCAGTGAGTATTGTTCAGCACCGCCTTACTCAGTTTTCTTCTGCTAAAGTTGTTAACCATCTGAAATGGGCTTGGAAGCATTTCTGTTTGCATCCCTTTTCTTGCATCTAGGAAGCTGCCGGTTGCATTTAGGGAGAGCATGCTTGTAATGCAACCATGGTACTCAGAGGTTAAAAAATTACAGCTGGCCTTTTCCCTCTTGCCTAAGACATAAATGTCTCTGCAAGACACTTGGTCTGCCTGGGTTTCAGGCAGTTTTGTGAAGGTAGTGGCACTTACACTGCCACGTGCCACAGTGCCACCTCTGTTTTGCAGAAGAGGCAAAGGAAGACCTGCAAGAACAGCTTTTGTCCTAGGTAGGGGCAAATATTTACCTTTTTTCTGTGGCCGTCTTGCCCTCTGTTACTAAAATGTTTCAGATGTTGGTTTGGGGATTTCTGAAGTACCTGCCAGCCTTCAGTGGTTACTTACTCTTGTGAGTGTTCAGTTTTTGCACCTCTCAGTTCAATTCAGGCTTTCAGGATGCTGTTTGAAGACAGTGCAGACCTTCTAGTTGATGACATTCCCATTGTTGGCAACAGCAGTTGCTTCTGTGGAAATAGTGGGAAAACATTAACGGGTGTATTTTTTTAGCTATCTTAATAAAATTGAGCAGGGAAAGCAAGCTGAAGTGGTAGCATCCTGTGAACAGTCAGCTCTTTGCAGACCACCATCATGTAGCATAGATGTCATCTGTCACTGAGAAACCAGGCCTTGACAACTTGCTCCCTTTTGATTCCCAGCTGGCCTGAGACCGCAGGTCTTGTTTGAAAGGAAAGAAAAGAACCCCAAAAATCCACAAAAACAAAGAACCCTGAATTTGTTGCTATAAAAACAACTGGAATGATTGAAGCTGTGGCTGTTTGTCCAGGTTGGTGGCCTGTGACCAATCCACAGGCATCTGGAGGAACTGGCCTGTCAGAGCTGCCCTGCATGTTTGTGAGCAGCCACGTTCCAGAGCTGTGTGTTTGCCAGCCGTGGGCGGCAAGGTGGCACAGTGTGCTCAGGTGCAGCTCCAGCAGCCTTCTAATTGAGAGCTTGGCATGCCTGATGACAGGCTCCTTCACATCACTGGGTGAATGCCTTTAAAGCAGTTCTATGGCTGCTTCCTTAGCACATTTTAAGCCTGATATTTGTGATTGTTAGAGCATCGGGACCTTGCATGCCCTGTTCTGCACAACAAAAAACCCTGTTTCTTGCCTTGAAGAGCTTCATAGAGACTCTAAAGTTGGAACTGAAACACAAAATTAGTCTACCAATTTTCCCCCCTCTTTTTCCATAGCACTTTCAGTAGCAAACTCTGAAGTCTCCAAAATGTTGGTTAAGCTACTAGAAAGACTCTGCTGTCTAAGGTGATTTTGGCCAGCCTTTGGACAAAAACCTGGAATGTAACTAATTTGTTTCTGGCTCCTTAGTGAGAAACTCTTGCTCTGTCATCTTAACTATCACTTTTCTTCTCTTGGAGTTACTCTGAAGAAAATAACTTCTTTCTTCCTCTAGGTAAACTAAAGAATTCTGACTCAACTAAAGAGCATGGTTTGGAAGCTGATGATTTAGAAAACACCACTGTCATTGATGAATCTAATCTGACAGCTGAACAGCAGCTGGGATTGAAACAAGCTGAAGAACGTCTGGAAAGAGATTATATCTCCCGCCTTGAAAAAGTAGGTTGAGTGATTTATCAGACAAAAAATTGAATTGAGTGGCTTCTTTCATTAGCATCACCATGTTTCTGGTTGGGTAGTGTTTCTGCTAGAGCCTGTTGCTTCTGTTTCTTCTTTATAATCACTTTAATGATCCAAGGTATTCCCAGCAGCTGTCTAGTCATTCCTTGTGGTGTTCCAACCAATGTTGGTTGGAAACTTAATGCTCCTTTTGTGGCACACAGAGCCTTTGGAGAACAGTGTTCTTTAATTCTCCAGACAGGTCCAGTACAGAGCTAAGATTTTTCTAGAAGCTCTAGTCACCTGGAAACTCAGAATACAGGGTCAGAAGGAACTTTGCTCTATCTTCAGCCTTCCACCAGTCCAGGTCACATGTGTTGAACACGATTCATTAAATGTGTTCTTCATCCAGTCAGACTTGAAAGTCAGTCTAGGTAACTCAGAAGTATGGAAGTGTTTCTTACAGCATTTTAATCCCTTATATCTTGTCCTAGGAAAATAAACCTAAGTTAATAACTTTCTTCTACACACTTAAAGGTCATTGCCATGCCTGTAGTCTTACCTTCTTTAGACTCACTCTTTGGTTTAGGGGCTCATTATTGTTGCTGTTCTGTAGGCACCTGCCACATGACTGGTATCCAAAGTGGCTATGCAATTTCAGCTGAGGTCTTACACACAAAGAGGAAAACTGGCTTCATCTGTCTGATTAGAATCTCTGCTTTCTTTTAGCAGCAGTAGGATACTGGCTTGCAGTTTGATGAGCAGAGCTCCCCCATATCTGTTCCTTTAAAAATGCCCTCTCAGCTTTCCCAGCCGAGCTTGTTTGCACTTCATAATCCCTGAGTAGGAGTGATACTTTGGTTTGGTATTACTTAATTGCAGCTTATTTAGTCCATTTCTCTATTTCGTTGGAATCACTGAATTGTCCTTATGTCTTCTGTAGTTCCTCCTATCCTCCTGTTTTTCACAGCTGTAGTCAGCACTCCCTCTACTGCATTTCTTAAGTCTTCAACAGCAAACCTCATCAGGACCTCTGTTGAAAAATCCTTGGCATACGCTTTTAGAATGGTCATGTATCAGTCTAGGTGTGTGTGCTCTGAGGCCAGTGAGCAGTTTTGCTCCCACTTTGCAGTCCTTAGTATTTATGGTCTGCCTTGGAGACTGATACTATGTCTAGTGACAAAAACTTTGTCAAATTCAAGCTACGACATCTGCTGCTGCTTCCTCAAGCCCTGTGGTTTTATCTTTGAAAAGGCAGCCCTAAAATTGGTTCAGTGCTGCAATTCGTTTCTAGCAGATGAGTTTCTCACCTATGAGCTGCTGTTGTGTTTATTACTAATTCAAGTTTATTACAGTATTTTCTGGTTGCTGATTCTGACTGGTCTCCAATTCCTTGGCTCATCCTATTTAACCTTTCCATTCTCTGTGAGGTCTTTAAAATGCAACTGCCTCTGAGTTGCTTGAATTCCCTGAAGAGAGGTTGGACTAGATGACCTTTGGAGGTGCCTTCCAACCCAGGCCATTCTGGGTGATTCTGTGAATATCCAAGCACAAATTTCATGAGGCCTGGCTTGTTAGGATGCATCTGTCTTAAATAGTAGTCTCTTGCTTTTTTTGTCCTGCAGTTTTGAGTTGTTGCCCATTCACTGGCGCTAAGAAAGATGTTATTTTAAAAGGCCTTAACAACAAAGGCAATATAAAAGGCCCTACACAATTCAGCCTTTCTGGCAGCATGGCCTGACACAGTACTGCTTATCAGCATTGTAAATACCCAGTTCTCAACAGTACTGCTACTCCTGATCTTCATTCACTTTTTGAAGAGTGATAAAAGATTTCATCTACTTAAATCATCAACTGTTGAATACTTGAAGCTTCCAAGCTAGCCAGGAATAACAGTCTGTAGGCTGTTTTCCAAATGGATGCTTAATTTCATCTTCATAGAGTCACAGAATTGTCAGGATTGGAAGGGACCTCAAGGGTCATCTACCTTTAACCCCCTTGCCATTGGCAGGGACACCTCACACTAGATCAGGTTGCTGAGAGCCACGTCCAGCCTGGTCTTAAAAACATCCAGGGATGAGGCTTCCTCTGCCTCCCTGGGCAACCTCTTCTGGTGTCTCACCACCCTCATGCTGAAGAACTTCCAACCTCTAATCTACATCTGCACTCCTCTAGCTTGGTTCCATTACCTCCAGTCCTGTCACTACCTGACACCCTAAAAAGTCCCTCCCCAGCTTTCTTGTAGCCCCCTTCACATACTGGAAGGCCACAAGAAGGTCTCCTCAGAGCCTTCTCTTCTCCAGACTGAACAACTCTAAGTCTCTCAGCCTGTCCTCACAGGAGAGGAGCTCCAGCCCTCTGATCATCCTCATGACCCTTCTCTGGACACATTCCAGCACCTCTATATGCTTCCTGTAATAGGGGCTCCAGAACTGGACACAGTGCTCTAAGTGAGGTCTCAGGAGAGGGGTGTAGACAGGCAGAATCACCTCCCTCCACCTGCTGGCCGCACTTCTTTTGATGCAGCCTGGGATCTGGTTGGCTCTCTGGGCTGCAGGTGCACACTGGTGGCTCATGTTGAGCTTCTCATTCACCAGCACTCCTTCAGGGCTGCTCTCCAGCTACTCACTGCCCAGACAATATTGGCACCTGGGATTGCCCCAGCCCACATGCAGGACCCTGCATTTGGTCTTACCTTAGTAGGTACCTGCCTCACAGAAAATAAGAGTGAAGAGAATTAACACTAGAAGCATAATGACCTTGATTTTAGAGTGATATTTACTTTGCATTGGGACTGTATCAGTTTTTCTTTTTTTTTGTTTTTTTGCCAAAGATCAAACTCAGTAAGTGTTAAGAAACTTGCCCAAGTTTTGCAGTGGTTTAGGTTTCCATATAGTAAGCTGAATTTAACTGAATTTGTTACTTAGTCCATTTGCTGTCTTCAGATGGTGTCTGTTCATTCATTGATGTGTCACTGTTTAAACATCTGTTGCTTTTCAGTATATACTTCTGGGGTTTAAGAAATGCAGATGTAGTAGAATTAGGAGAAAAATGCTACTGGACTTTTTCTTTCCCAGTTATAACTGGTAGCAGTTATTGGAAAAATGCTAACATGTCTAGAAGAAGACTGAGGCCTTTTGTTGGGGCTTTTTTTTGTTTCATTAGGACAAGACAACACAATTGCAGGATGAGACAGGTTAAAGTCCAACATTTGTGAACAAGCCTTCATCCTGGCAGAGCTAGTCCTTTCTGCCTTTTAGTCTTGTAGCTCTCAGTGGTTTCGTGGTTGAATAAACTGCACAGTATCTGCTCTTGGACCCTAGGAAAACAATGCTTCCCCAGCCCCCACCCTCAGCATCTCCTGAAGCTTGGCTGCTTCTTACAGACTCTCAGGGGGCTCCCAGAAGGCAGCTTTCCATTTGCCTACTTCTTCTGTCCCAACCTGTCTGTACAAAAAGGTGCTTGTTCTGCATGCCTCTCCAGTTCTGAGCCTCCCAAAGTATTGATCGCAGTGGAATGATCTTCCCCTTGTCCGAGGGTTCCACCTTATCCAGAGTAGAGTTGTTAGCAGGTCAGACACTGGCTCTCTTCCTCCTTGTTGGCCAGCTGCACTCTTTGGACTGGAACAAAACCTGCTGCACTTGCAGAGTGTGCTGGGAATGTGCTGGGCAAACAGCAGCACCATCTGCCAGAACGTGGAGAGTGGATAAGGTGATGAACACTTCTCATTTTCTCATCAGAGAAAGCAGGATGCGTGCTGAGATTCCATAAATCCATAGTTATTAAAAGCTTGAGCTGGCAGGGGAATGGCTTCCTGGCCTTTAGGTCATCTTGAAGAGGCAGAAGCTCTCAGTCTTTGCTGAGAAGTGTCACACTCAAGCCAGCTCACTTTCTTTCCTCGCTTTCCCCACTTGCTGTGCAGGTAGCAATGCAGTTCCACTGTTTTTTGAAGGTTGCTTGTTGTTGGCAAAACACCTTGAGGAGGGATCTGTAATCGTTACCTCTGGGTTATTACTCAGAGAAGATAGTTTTTCAGACACCCTTGGCAGAATATTTTGGTTTAATCTCTAGCCCTTTGTCCCCAGCGCTCCCCAGAATACACCAACTGTCAGTACCTGTGCAAGCTCTGCTTGGTTCACATCGAGAACATCCAAGGAGCTCACAAGCACATTAAGGAAAAACGGCATAAGAAGAACATAATGGTAAGTGAACAAACACAGGTCTGTTTGGTTTGGTGTTGGATGAAAAATTCACACATTTCTGTTGTTCATTTTTCTGTTTGAAAGCAAGGGATTCATGATCTGCCCAGGCAGAGAGGTCATTGCTTCTGAATTAGAGTCTCCAAGTAACTTAGGTGAGAAACATTTAAGTATTCCATGTATTCCAAAAGATCACATTGTTGGTGGCAGGCCCTGTAGGGAGTAGGTGTTATGTCTAGAGTGAAAAAAGAGAGGTAAAGTAGGGAAGGATTCAGTTCCCGAGGTGACAACATCTCCACTTGTCCTCAGATAGCTTTATGTTGTGTGCCACAGGACAGCCACCAGAGGTGCATAGCTCTCTTGGCGTTCCTTGCAGCATACACCCATTCACAGCTCCAGCTGTGACATACATGGCTATCAAAGGAGCTTAGCAGCAGCTCTGGCATCCCCACTCAAGAAAAAACACAAAGTGGTGACTTCATAAAACCCCCAGCCCTTCAAAATGCACATTTCTCACAGAATCACAGAAACATCCAGGTTGGGGGCCTACAGGAAGGCTGGGAAGGGACTATTTACAAGGTCTTGTAATCACAGGGCAAGGGGCAATGGGTTTAAACTGGAAGAGGGGAGATTTAGACTGGATGTTAGGGAGTTCTTTCCAGTGAGGGTGGTGAGACACTGGCACAGGTTGCCCAGGGAGGTTGTGGCTGCTCCATCCCTGGAGTTGTTCAAGGCCAGGTTCGGTGAGGCCTTGAGTGACCTGTACTAGTGGGAGGTGTCCCTGCCTATGGCAGGGCATTGGAACTGGATGAGCTTTGAGGTCCCTTCCAACCTAAACCATTCTATGATTCCGTGTAAGGTGAGGCTTGGAAGTTCAGGAAGCAGCAGAAATGCTTAATTAAAAGGAGAAGGGCAGATTTAGATGGGATGTTAGAAAGAGATTCTTCACAGTGAGGGTGGTGAGACACTGGAACAGGTTGCCCAGGGAGGTTGTGGATGACACCTGGGAGCTGTTCAAGACCAGATTGGATGGGGTTTTGAGCAACCTGGTCTAGTGGAAGGTATCCCTGCCCATGGCAGCAGGTTGGCTGCTCTTCCAACCCAATCCATTCTATGAATTGTATGAAAAGCCCTTCAGGATCACCAAGTCCAACCTACAACCCTACTCTAGAAGATTCACCTTAAACCATATTCCCAAGCACCACATCCAAATGACCCTTAAATACATCCAGGGTTGGTGACTCAACCACCTCCTTGGGCAGCTCATTCCAGTCCCTGACCACTCTCTCCATGAAAATTTTTTTCCTAATGTCCAATATAAATGTTCCCAGTTTCAGCTTGAGGCCATTCCCCCTTGTTCTGTCTCCACTTAATGTGTGAGAAGAGCCCAGCAGGAGCCTCTCCACAATGTCCCTTCAGGTAGTTGTAGACAGCCATGAGGTCTGCCCTCAGCCTCCTCTGTTTCACACTAACCATCCCCAACTCCCTCAGTTGCTCCTCATCAGATTTATTCTCCAGGTCCTTCCCCAACTTCGTTGCCCTCCTCTGGACCCACTTCAGCACCTCCACATCTCTCTTGTATTGCAGTGCCTAAAACTGAACAGAATACTCAAGGTGCAGCCTCACTAAAGCCAAGTACAAGGGGACAATCACCCCTGCTCCTGCTGGCCACAGCATTTCTAATCCCAGCCAGGATGCCATTGGCCTTCTTTGCCACCGGGCCACACTGCTGGCTCATATTCAGCTGCCTGTCTCTTACAACCCCCAGATCCCTTTCTGCCAGGCAGTTTATCTGCTAAGTTTGTCCAAGTAAGAACAGAAGAGTTGAGAGATGCTGCCTAGAACTAGCCAAATACTTTCACCTTCTCTTAATGCTTAATTATTTCCCAGTTATTAATTTCTATTGTCAGTCACATATTTCATGTAGTTGATAAATTTGTGAAACCAGTGATTGTTGTGCTTAATGACTTGACACATCTGACATATTTCCTGCTGTTGAATTGATTATAATCTGAGGCACTAAAAATAACACCTTCTGACAGCAGCTGCTTAGGCTGCAGTGGGACTCAACAAAATTTCTTGGGAGCTATGAATACTTTTTCTACCTCTGATATCTTCCTTTCAAGAAAAATCCAGTCTGAAAAAAAAAATATCTCTGTCTCTAGCAAACTTTCCCAGCTCAGTTACTTTTATTAAGTGGGAACAATTACAGCTTTTCATTCCTTGGATGAATTCTGTTTCAGAACTGTCAGAAAATGTGATTCAGGAATGCAACCCAGCATATCTCCTGCCTAGCTGCCAGCTGTGGAACACCACCTTCTTTTTTAAACACTGAGCATCTCCTGGCATTTCTGTGAGCCACTAGGCCAGGCAGAGTTCCTGCCTTAAGAAGTGTTTGTTCAGGTCACTGTACGAATAGGGGAACACAAAAAAATCAAGCACTGCGTTCTTAGAGCGTGCAATAGTAGGAGGTCACTTTTTTCTCTTAAAATAACCACTTTTTCCTTTTTCATCCAATTATTCAGGAAAAACAAGAAGAAAATGAGCTGCGTGCCCTGCCACCCCCCTCTCCTGCCCAGCTGGCTGCTCTGAGTTTCACACTGCTTGAGGCAGCAAACGAACAAGGCATATCCGATGAGGACTTCAGAATTCGTCAGGAGATTGTGAATGAGATGGAAAAGATTATCCAGCAGCCCTTACCAGGTACTCAGTGTTCTCCCTTTGCTTTAGGTGAAAGCTGTTCTTCTCCTCTATTCGTATGTAGATTTGGATAATGAGAAGTGAACGACTAGGTCTGTGTTTAAGTTGTCTTTATGTTCTCCATTGTTAAGGTATCTTGACACTTTAACACAGACTGGCAGTTGATTGAAAAGGAGCTGGCAAAGCTACAAAAGGAGGACAATATGATTTGGCTTATTTTCTTTCTTTTGTGGTATGTGTTTGGTGAAGCTGTTGATCCTCTTTTTAAAATTATGATTCCTAATGAAGATTGGAAATTCCCAGGGCACAAAATATTTCCTTCCTGGTCACGTTTAAAACCTCAGCCAGGGACTATCTCCCACAGGTTCTCTCCTTACAGACCTTTCCACCTCTACCTTACCTAACCTTACTCAGTATCTGTGGCTGCTAGAGTTTGATTGATTTTTTTTTTTCAACTACACTTGAATAAACAAATATAAATGTATCAGGAATGAAGTGAGAACACAAAATCTATCTCTTTTTCCTATCTGTCCTTCAGTTGTTCGTAACATCTTTCGTGGCAGGTAAAAGTTGCATGAGGCCATTGTGGTTTGTGTTTTTTTCAAAACATGGTTTTAGGAAACCAAAGCTTAACCTCAGCTAGGAGTGATTTCAGTGAGCATATGAGACACAATTGTAATCTGGAATATTTGCAGGTACTAATGAATAACTGCTCATTAAAAGAAGCCGTTAAGACCATTAAGAGGCATTTCTCCTCATCTTTATTTGTGGTTGATGTATCCTAAAATGAAGAGAGATGTACTTCGATGGCAGAAAACTCCTTTAATTGTCTTAAATGATGAAAACACTACATTTGTTTAGCTACCTTACCTGCCTTTTTCTTGATGTGTGCTTTAAACTGATTAAAAACAAAATTCAGTCAAAGAAAAGGCCTTGAGCAGGTTAAATTCTCAGACCTATTTTGCTGCTTCAGTGGGTCAGCAGAGTTCAGTGCTTTAATAGAGTTTGTAAGCATTGTCTGGCTAAGCTGCAGGGTTGTCTTGCTCCCCCCTTGCCATTCACAGTGCAGTGGGACATGTTAAAGGTGCACATCCAATTTATGCTGCCGTTGGCAAATAAAATAATACAAATAGTACAACACTGAGATCATCTTTGATGTTTCCTTCTTTGTGCTGATTTCCCATCAGTTCCTGTAGTGAATTGACTGGAGTCGGAGAGCCGATTTTTGGAGCTGCAGTAACATTGACGTTATCTTAACAATGATTTAGGTTTCAGTGAATCTGAGCAGGGGGAAGTATTGAGCTCATTGACAAAACCCAAGTTTGCAAACTTGTGATTTCATGTCTGTTGACACTGGGTTGATTTTATTTTAGAAATAGGTTCTGTTTTCCTTCTGCTCTGTACAAATGGCAATAGTAAGATGTGGTTGGTTTGCTGCAGGATGGTTAGCCTTCCATCTGGGAGCTATATTAAATCTGTGCTCAGACAGGAGGTGCTGAGTTGAACAGGAGCTTGTAGGGTGGAGATGTGCAAATGTGTTTGCTCTGTAGCATTGCCTCTTAGTGCAAGCTGCAGCTCTGACAGGCTGCTGAGTTTTCCACTGCTGGTGTATTAGCATAAGACGAAGCAGAGAGAATTACTAGTTTGACAGAACTACTCATGAAATTACTATGTCAGTGTTAGCTGGCTGACTTATTTGAATTGAGGAAGTAATGTGGAGGTGTAGTAGTAGTGGAGAGTGCCTACAGCAGTAAATGACAATTTGTTATTCCCCTTTGCAAAGCCTGCTGTGGTTTAGTAAATGTGTTTTCTAAGTTGTAAATTAGGGAAAAATTAATAGCTGCACAGTGTAGAAAACAGGATGTGCTGGTATGATTTTCTCCTGAGGAAAAAATTGTTGCTACTCTGAAAAGCCATTGGAAATAATGGCAGATGATTGCTGTTGTTGTTTACCCTACAGGAATTAATTTTGAGGGGGCTAATTTCTAAGTGGGGAAAAATACAGAAAGGTTTACTTGAAGCTGTGTATGTAGGATTTGTTTGTTCTTATTTTGTTCTTTTTGAAAGAGTTTGGTCAGCTGAGAAATGAAAAGTACTAAGGAAGAACACAAGCAAAAACCTCTTCATTGTGAGGCCGGTTCAACACTGACACAGGTTGCCTCTCCATATTTGAAGAGTCAACTGGTCATAGTTCTGGGCAGCCTGCTTGAGCAGGGTGTTGGATTTGGAAGGGATTGAGAACAGCCTCAATTCTCAGCTGACATAAATACGTCAGAGCCCTAATCTGTCTTACAGGAAAGTTTTCATTTACAAAAATTCTGTCATGAAGTGGGATAAATGGTTGGTTGTGGAGTGGAATGACATTCCTCAAGATGTTAGTACTGAATAGTTTTAGTGAGTTTAGATCTGTTGTACAGCTTTCCAGGTGAGGAGCAGTGTTAACTACAAACCCATTCAGTGGATACTGTGCGTCTTGAATTGCGCTGGAGTTATGGTTTGTATGCATGTTTTGGAATGAACTGTGCACAGGAACTTGCTAATGAAATGAACAAATCTTAGCACCTATTAAGAACTTGGTGACAGAAGTGTGTGAGGCAACAAAGAATTCTGAAAGTGGCTACCTGCTGCAGGGTCATCAAGCTGGACTTAATAAAAGCTGTTAAGTAACATCCTGCACTGGTATGGTGACAGTTGTTACTGGTTTATATTTACTTCTATATTAAGAACACACAAAACTAAAGCTGTACTGCAAAAATACTTCCCAAAAAGCTTGAAAGTTTTGGGATACTTGACAATTGTGCTATTGGAATGATCCCTTTTCCTGTGATGCTGTGCTATGGAAATAACTAAGTCTTCACAGGAGTGAGGAAGGGCTTCCTTAATTAATCTGAGAATACCACTTGGGAGGTGCATTGTCTAAAGCAGGCTATACACCCTTCATTAAGGAATAAGGTGCTGAATAATGCCATTTCTCTCTCTGCAGACTGTTCATTGAGGATGTATGGCTCCTGTTTAACCAGATTTGCTTTTAAGAGCAGTGATGTTAACATCGATATCAAATTCCCGCCCAAGGTGTGTATGTGTTTGTTTGTATTAAATAAAACTGGGTTTTAAACCAAGGACATCAACCTTACATTTCTACTCCATGACTTTCATCTTCTCTAGGGGCATACAGTGCTAGAGTAGCACAAAGCATTGATAGGTGTCAGTGGTGCAGTGGATTGGATGGATAAAGTTTGCATTGCTTGGTAAATAACTAATTCTGGAGGGGTTGGGCAGTCTTTCAGCAGCCTTTTTGGGGGTTGAGTTGTTGGAGTAAGCACTGAAACAATATGGCAGTAGTTGGCTCTAGATAAGTGTACTTTTATGTGCTCATGATTCAGACAGTAAAATCTTGTAAGTCTCCATCTCTCCCCCACCTCATTTTAAAGGTGACTAGAAATAACACTTCTCCATGTAGGTTTTACTCACTTGCAAGTAGCTCTCACAGCCCAGTTTGCTGTGGTACAGTACTGCTGCAGGGCACTGCAGCTTCCCTTTAAACACAGAGGCTGATTCACTTTTAGTGTGATACTGGCAGCACAATTCTTCCTTAGAAGCAGTGGTGTATGTTGACACTGAAATTGTTTTCATGGTGCAAACAGATAAGGTTAACTTGTTGTTGAGTGCTGACATCTGATTCCACTTCTGTGAAAGAACATATTGCTGCTTTTTGTGCAGTTAGAGTGTTAAAAGTGTGAAATAAACCAGGCTGGTCTGAATAACGTCATCTGCTCTAATTTTGGCATTTCAGATGAGTCAGCCAGATGTTCTGATACAGGTGCTTGAAATCTTGAAGAGCAGTGGTGAGTTCTAGCTGAACCCCATTTTTTATTTAATTAACATTCCTGCTACTGTTCACTTGGGTTTGGGTTTCATTTTTCTAAAAATTGGCAAAAATGAATTAGTTTTCTACCAAGGTATCTGAACTTTTTTGATGTGATTTTTCTGAATACCAATGCTTGCGTAAGTGAGATCTGAGAAGCTGCAGCAGGAGTCCAGTTCAGATTGCTAGAATCCATGGGA
>VWYK01000019.1:0-17231 GCA_013399775.1 Semnornis frantzii | reverse complement strand
CTCCCAAACCATCACATCACCAAGGAGAGTGTTTTGTACCTTTAGCTTTACTTAGAGTCAGTTTTGAGACTTGATATTTGCCAATTATCTCGAGTGTTTTCACCAAGGGACTAAGTGCACTGTGTGCTTGAAGTCTTACTTGAAAACTGCCTGTAGTACTGCAGCTGATAACACTCTTCTTCCATACTTGTACGTATATGGTGGTTTTATCTGCCCATCCCTTTGGAAGGAGGACTTTGAAGGTGCTTGAGCACTTTAACAAGGTATGCATAATTTGGTTGGGGGAGTTATAGGCAGGAATTATAAAAATATAGTTATTTTCTCCAAGAACCCTGCCCCCCAAACTATATACAAAAGGTAGTTAAATTTCATTTAGGGGTTCTAATTTGATCGAGAAATCTTCACAAAGATGCTTATGGGCAATTTCAGTAACTTTAGAAAATCTGAAAAATGGAAAAAGGTAAACCATAAAATAACTTTATCTCACTTACAAACAAGAGGCAGTCTAGAGCCCTAGGGAAAGTCTGATCTGATGACGGAGGTGGAGTAGGAATTTAGAGATCCTCCCTGGCACCTTCTGGGGCAGTGTTCTGGAACCACACATTATAATCCAGTCGTGGATCCTTGTGGCATTGAGTCCAATGAAGATAAACTTGCTGATGTCCACAGTGTCTGTAGACACAGCTTCCACGAGGCAGAGACTGTGGAGAGGCACTGCCTTAGCAGCACAGGTGAAAGCTGAACTGCTGGTGTGTCCCTGCAGACAGTGGCAGTTTATGGCAGAGGCAGAGTCCTTCCAGCAGGAAGCCTGGATGCGGTGGTCCGAGGAGAAGCCAGGTCTGGGTGCTGATGGCGGCGCTCTCTCTCATGGACCTAAGGACTTCCTGGAGTTGCAGACTTGTGTAGTGGAATGGTGTGAAAGCAAGGACTGTGCACACTTTCTTATCGCACTTAAGATCTACCCCCTAGACAAGGTATCCAGTTGCCATATATATACTGCACACGTTTTGCTATTCCCAGGTCAAGCCTGCAAGGGGCGGGAGAAGCAGTTTTTGTGCCTGCTTCTTTCCCCATTCAAACCTCCAGAGATGGAGGGTGGGGAAGGGAGTTTGGAATGCCCTGTGGCAGGGCTGTCATCTGCTCTGGAGAGAGTCAAAATGCACTTGACGTGATCCCATGCAACCTGCTCTGGTTAGCCTTGTTTTAGCAGAGAGGTTGGACTAGATCAGTAAAGATTCCTTCTAGCTCCTACCATGCTGGGATCCTGTGACTTCATAATAAAGTCTTTTATTTCAGTCTAGCCATACAGAATTGTGGTACTGATGTAGCAAAGACTGCTTCAGTTGAAGGCCTCATAGTTGTGACCACTCCAAGAAGACTTGTATTAGACTTTCCTCACATAGACAACAGACTTCTCTTCTCTTGCAGTATTTATTATTGAAGATTTTTGCTGCACATCTGAAAATTGTGGGTTGTTGAGTTGGGCATCGTCTTGTTGAGTGCCTTTAAATGTGGTAACTTGGTCATAAATAGTTTATTGATGTTCCATCACTTGAGTCATTATGTGAGTCAGGGTGAGACATAGCGAATATGGAGTAAGAAAATCAATGGTTATCCAAAGTGCAGAGGACCTGTTGTATTTCCTTCTCCTTTTAATGACCTGCAGCTTACTGTTAACATATTTGGTTCACTGTCTGGACTGAAATGAGCTGTCATTAGGACTCCATACACTAGAAAATGGTTTTATTGAGCTGCCAGTGACATTAAAGTCTCATTTTCCTTTGAAGAGACACAGAAATATTGTTCTGTTCATGCGTTGTAACCATAACATTAAAATTTGATTATTGCTATCATCAGAAATCTGTATCCATGCTAATACAATTAGATATATTTCTCCATGTGTTGTTCCAGGCTCTCATTGAAGCACCTGTTAGAAAATTAAATCAGTTGCTGCTGAGATTTTTTTGTTTTGTAAATTACTTTCTACACAAGAAGCTGTACTAATGAATTCCATGTTGAAAAAAATCAATTCGGTAGAAGTATCCTTATTTTAGAGAGCATTTCTTACACCTTGAATGAATGTGAGAATCAGATTATTGGATATTTTTTTCTCTAGCAAAATCATCTTTGAGGTGTATAATTCTGCCTTCACTTTTCTGAACTCTGAGTCAATAGACAAAACACATTCCTCAATAGATAGGAGCCGAAGTGTGTTGAGTTGTTAGGACTGAACGTGACCTATTGTCACAATTGAATACAGGTTGTTAGAATAGAGCCTTTCACTCTTCTGTCTCTCAACTCTTTAGACATTTTTGCCATCATCTTTGGGTGCCTGGTCCAGATCACTCCATCTATGTGCTATGTACTGCCCTTTGCTTTAGTCCTGCGCATTTTTATTTTTTTTTTTTCCCCCCTGTCCTCAATTCATTAACTTTGTCAGGAGGAGGTCCCCTATTTTCTGTAAGCAAATGATATTCTGGACCCTTCCTCCTCTCTCCAAAGCATCTTGTGCTAACCATATTTTAAGGCTGACTTCCCTAGAAAATACCAGGGGGAAGAGTTAGTAAATGAGTTAAGGCATTAGCTCTCAAGAGGAAAGAAGTCTGTTTACAAACCTGCACTACTTATTACATACCTCATTTAGCTCATTCATCATTTTAATAGAAAAATGCATCTTTTAAGATGATTCTGAAATAATTTGAGGTAAACTACATAGCCCGAGGCAAAACATGATTGCTTACTGTAGGTAGGACCCAGGCTGGTTCTAAAAAGTAGGGCGTAAGTGGTGACTGTAGCTCACAATTTATAGTAGGAAAAATGTGAAAGGCTCCTATTTGAAAAGCAGTCTTAAGGTTTGGAAACCACGAGGAACAAAATCTAGTGACGACTGTTTTGTCTCCTTGTGTGTGGAGTGTTTTTTGTTGTGGGTGTCTGTTGGTTTTATGGTTTTATTTGTGGAAATAGAAATTATTTTTTTGGGGAGTGGGGATTTGCTTGTAAGATTTGTTTCATTTCCCATACATGGTTCTTTTTTGCCTGACGCTGGTTTTATGGTTTAAAACTGGCAGCTTTGATACAGCAGATACCCACCTGGATGTGATCCTGGGGAACCCTACTTTAGTGGGGGGTTGGACTAAGTGATCCCCAGAGGTGCCTTCCAACCCTCCCCATGCTGGGATTCTATGAAATAGTCTTTTCACTTCAGTGCTTTTCTAGTGTGGGTGCAAGTTACCTGGTTTTGTTGGTCCTATTGTACAAGACAGGGTGGAAGCAGGGGGTTTGGAGTAGCTAATTTCCAGAGGTCACTCCCAACCCAGACCAGTATGTGATTGTATCATCTTTATGTTTAGGTTTCATTTTGGGGAAGAGGTATTTAGCTGCCTTTTAGGGAAAGAAAAGGGATACAAAGAACAAATGATTTGCATTTTGAAACCATCAAACTGCACTGCACTGCAGGTGTACAGCTTTGTTTGAATAAACATAATATCATGGATGTAGCTTATGTCTCTCCTGACACACATTACTTCTCTTCCTGATACTCTCTTCTTTTTTCTGGCATTTTGCTGCAATGGAAAGGTGTTTGGGATAAGAATCTGGCTTTCTCTCTTCTGGGATGTTAAACAGGTGATGTGGAACTCTATTGCATGAATAAGAAGCTGTTGCTATGCATCGATAATGTCATCTTTCCAACAATTCAAGAAATGAGAGTGCCAGATAATTGCATATCATGAATAGTTTCCTTATCTGGACAAATGTGTGCCTTGAAGAAATGGCGAAAGACCCATTTCCATCTCAAAAATTACTGTATTAATAAAGAGTGAACAACATTTTCTCACCTTGATATAGTTAAACAGTAAAAATTATTTAAAACAGCCTGGGGGTGATTGCGCTGTTTGTGCTGGAGATTGTAATGCCAGTAGGATCTGTCATGTGAACTGTTAAGTAAATGTTTTATTTCATCTTTGAAACTGCCTTTGAGTCCCTAAAATAGGAAAGTGCTTACCTGTTTGTTTGTTTGTTTCTGTACCTTAACAACATCCATTCTGATGTTTAAACTATTTTATGTGAAAGAATTAGGCTGAGAGAGTTAAGGTTCTTCAGCCTGGAGAAGGCTCTGAGGAGACCTAATAATCACCTTCCAGTACCTGATGAGGGCCTACAAGAAGAATGGAGACTGTTTACAAAGGCCTGTAGTGATAGAATGAAGGCCAATGGTTTCCTACTAGAGAAGAACAGATCTAGGTTGGATGTTAGGAATAAGTTCTTTACCATGAGGGTAGTGGAACGCTGAAGCAGGTTGCCTAGGGAGGTGATTGAGGCCCCATCCCTGGAGATAATTCAAAGTGAGACTCAACAGGGCTCTGGGCAACATGATCTAGTTGAAGATGCCCTGCTTACTGCAGAGGGGGGGTTGACTCGACCCTCAGAGGTCCTCTCCAATCCAAATCGTTCTATTATTTTATGAATCATTTTCTCCTTTGGTTTTCTTACTTGGCAGCATGTAAAATTATGTGTAATGGGCAGTTGGTGTGTGGTGTGTGTTTTGTGTTTGTGTTTGTTTTTTTCTTTGATAGGAAAAACGAAAGTAGAAAATGTTGAAGGCAGGTGAGGTACATACACTGAGCATTTGTTCTCTTTGAACACATTCTAAAAGAAGTTTTAGAGAGTCAAACAGCATTTAAAAGCAGGCTGCTTTTTTAATTCTTATATTGCAAACCCCATGATATTTGACAGAAGCAAAATTAATCACTGTGTTATCTCGGCATCCAGATGAAGATCTAGTGCTTTGCAAAGGCTGCTGCTCCATCAATTTGTTCTTTTGGTTGAATTCAAATTGAGTTCATTTTTATAGATTCACTGCATAATACTCTTCTCTCTCCTCCCTCATTCATTAACCAATTTGTTCTTGCTACTCCCTTTTTATTGAATGGCTAACAAAATTGCCATGCTATCTTTCCAAATGAATATCATCATTCCTTGTCACGCCCAGGCAAAAAGTAAGCATATTAATCCTTTTTCCTTATTCCTTTGCATTTTCCAGAGAGAAGTCCTGTTTCTGCCCTCCAGGTATCACTAAAAAAAAATTGCTTTAAATCACGTTCTCTTGAAGCTTTGAGCACAATGCTTGTATATAAATATTCCTATCCAGACTCCTTTTGATTACTTCTGGGCCTTTGGAGCGTGTACAGCCTGCCAGTTGTATGACACAACAAAAGCCAACTCAAGAGAGTTGTCAAGGCTTGTCCTCAAACATGACATGGTACAAATCCATGCAATGGATTAAAACATGTTCGTTCAATGGAAGTCTTGAAACATAATACAGACATGCTCCTCTGTTTCAACAAAACAATTTGCTAGGTCTTGAAACTCTTGTTCTGACTTGGATTTAATATTTGTTTACTCTCAGGTTAGGTTAACTTTGGCTAGGCAAATATTCTCTTGTCTCTCTTTTTAGAGTACTCTAGTTGTCTTCCTTAAGGGTCAGTTAGAAGACTTAAGAGAAGAATGGTTGTTTAGGAGTCAGAGGGGATGGAAATTACGAGCAACTTTCTGTACTAATGCGCACCTGAATAATTAATTAAAATACTTATTTCACTTCTCTGTGTAACATAGATATTTTGTTTATGAACATCAGCTGAAAGAAGGGGACCAAGCCATTCAAAGAAGGCAGTCTGGGATTGATCTAACCACCTGCCTATTAGAAATAGCACTATTGATGAAAAAGTCACTGTATGGATTAGCTGTCCTGATGTTGCTGGTTTATCTATCACTGTCTGCTGGTACAGTATTGGCTATGATCAAGACTCTGCCTGTTCTGTTACAAAGAAGTTTTGAGATAAGGGCCCTTCCTTTAGAAGTACTGAGCTGGAAAAAAAACATGAGGTGAGAGTGGTAAATAAAATGTTCCCTGTGGCATTGAGAGGTTTGTTTTGTAAACATCCTTTTTATTTTTCTATTTCTCCCCTTATTTTTGGATTTCTCCCCTTTTATCAAGCAGCTGAGAATCTGGATGCTGAGTTTTGTTGGTGGAACCTGGTTAAGAGTGAGAGATGTGTTCCTTACACTCTGGAAATCCTAGAATAGTAGAAAAGGTCTTTTTTTCCACTGGGAGAGCTGTCTCTTGTTTTCATCTATGATTGACAACATTAAGTTCTTTTGCATTCATGACTCCTGTTGCTTCCAAATTATTTTTCTAATCTCTTTCTTACTTCTTCACTATAAGGACAAACCTTTTAACTTTTTTTTTTCCTACCGAATGCTTATTTTGTAGTACCCTTAGTTAGGGAGTGGACACTCTACTCTTGTTTTAACTCTACCTTGAGTACTGTAAGGCATGGAATTGGCTCTCCAGCCTTAGTACTACTAGGATAATGTTTACAAAATGTTTTTCTTTATGCATTACTGAAAGTTTAAGTCTGATACTGTTTGTAAGAGGAGAAAAAAAGAGATAATATACATTAGGAAAGCTTTTTTAAAAATAACTTCGAACAAGCGAAAAAAAGATTTGGACTTTTATGTTGGTAAGGCCAAAGAGTCAAAGGACCATCTCCATTATCAGCAATGATGGCATGATCATCTTTAGCCAAAACACAGACCTAACTGGTGCCTGAGCTTTGTATTATTTA
Source organism: Semnornis frantzii (assembly GCA_013399775.1). Lineage (NCBI taxonomy): Eukaryota > Metazoa > Chordata > Aves > Piciformes > Ramphastidae > Semnornis > Semnornis frantzii. The sequence continues at coordinate 10,605 of VWYK01000019.1, read as the reverse complement.
GGTATTTTTAACACTTCTTCTATTCTTTGTGCACTTTGGCATATTCTTTATTTATTGGTATAAAGTTGGATGACTTCTGCTATGAATTATTAAAGCAGTAAAACTTCAGTGTCTCTGCATGACAAAATGCCTGTGAAATATCGCTGCATGCATTTCCTGCCGCTCCCACCCCAGTTCAAAATGCAGTTTATAAAATTGAAAAATCCTGTTGCCCCTCCTTGGCTGTCAGTTCTTGGGCTTGGTTACCACATTTTGTTAGCAAATAACCTACAAAGACAAAATCAATACTGTGACTGTCTTCTTCAGGAAGAAATGGTTTAAGCTTCACTGAACAAAGCTGGTGACAGGTTTAGAGAAGTTGTACGAGGAGCGGCTAAGGGAACTGAGATTCTTCAGTCTGGAGAAGAGAAGGATGAGGAGACACCTCATTGATATCTAAAACTGCCTGAAAAAGAGGTCATAGTGAGGTGGGGGCTGGTCTCTTCTCTCTAGTATCAGGGGATAGAAGGAGAAGAAGTGGCCCGAATTTATTCCAGAGGAGGCTTAGGTCAAATATTAAGAAAAATTTCTTTCCTGAAAGAGTGACCAAGCATTAGAAGAAATTACCCAGGGAGGTGGTGGAGTCACATTTGCTAGATCTGTTTAAGAAATGTATGGACATGGCACTTTGGCACACGGTTTGACGGCCAAAGTCAAACCCTCACACCCTGACATGGGGGTGTGATATTGATGGCTGAACTCAAACTTAGAGGCGTCTTCCAACCAAAACAGTTCTATGATTCTGAAATTAGAGGTCATCTGAATTTGTTATCAAAAGTTACAATAAAATGTGATAAAAAATGGTCATCGTGTATAGTGACTGTTACTGTCTTCATAATCATGGCCATAGGTCCACATATGTAGTGTCTGGTAAAGTTGATCACAGAATGCCAACATGGTGGATGTTGGAAGGGACTTCTGGGAGTCATCTAGTCCAACCTACCTGCTAAAGCAGAGTCACCCAGAGCAGATTGTCCAGGATCATGTCCATGTGAGTTTTGAAAGACTCCAGAGAAGGAGATCTCTCTGGAAAACCTATTTCAGTGCTCAGAATTGTGCTCAGTGCCCAAAACTGGACCCAGTACTCCAGGTGTTGCCTCACTAGGCTGAAGTAGAGGGGGAGCAGAACCTCCCTCAACCTGCTGGACACACTCTTCTTAATGCACCCTGGGAGACTTTTTGCCTACTTAGCCAGAAGGTCATATCACTGGCTTGTGGCCACCCACAAGGAGTGGGTTGGAATCCCAGGTCCTTCTGCACAGAGCTGCTTTCCAGCAGGTCAACCCCTTACCTGTCCTGGTGCAGGGGGTTATTCCTCCCAGGGTGCAGGACCCTATGCTTACCCTTGTTGAACATAATGAAGTTCCTTGCAACCCAACTCCCTAGGTGATAACCTGAATTGCAGAAAAGGTGTAGTGATAGGGAGTAGTATATTTGGAAGGGAGAGGAGTGATACATGTTAAATATTCTCAGTATTTTATGTAATTTTGAATTTTCCATGTCTCTTCTGTCAAAGTTCCACTGGATGTCTGGAATCTGAGATGCAGGAGCTGTCGTATCTACAGCAGTTGTAGGCAAATCAAATTAAAGGGTATTTCAGAGAGGGTGAGGAAAGGAATTGGGATATCCTGGCTATCTTTTTGGGTTTGGGTTTTTATGTAGATATTAAGAAATTTTTTGGTCCTATCATCTTTTGCTTGTATGAAGAATTCTGTGATAGGTGTGTCAGGGTGTGCTCGGAGGATAAACTGGTCTGCTTCCTGTTTTTAAGGGAGAGCGGAGTTTGAAGTATGAAAGTTAATAAATTGGGCATGCTAATACACCACTTGATTTTTGGCAATAAAATGGTTCTCTTGCTAGTGCAATCCTCTGAAGGCTGAGGGCTGTTTAATTTCACAGTTCTCAATAACATGGTGTGTCATCTCCATCCCACAAAGTGCAGTGGAGCCTGCAGCTGGAAATTAAGGCTCCTTTCAAGAAGTGCCGTGGCGCTAGCCTTTGCATCTGCAACTGCATGTGTGCTCATTTCACTTGCTCTGAGGCTGTGTGTTTGGAGGATCTGACATCTGTGGCTGTGTCACTCCTAGGAAAAAAAAGTAAATCAGGCTTTGATTCCTACAAGTAATGCAGAGAAGGGAAAGCAAGCTGTTTCCTTTTCAGGAGGTACCTTCCAGTTCAAAGTGTTCTGATTTCAATTTGTAGCCTACAAAACTTTCTTTTCCTATTTTCCTTTTATATTGTTTTTGGGTTTGTGGGGTTTTTTTTTGTTTGTTTGTTTTTGTGGGTGTTTTTTTTTTTAAAGGCAGAAACTTGTTTTATCCATCAGACCTGCTATTTTAAAAATTTCCCAGGAATTAGAAGACCGAGCGAATCTTCTCAATGCTTATCAATAGCTAAAGGTTAGAGAAGTGGTGACAGACTGTTTTCAGTGGCATCCAGCAACAGGACAATGGGTGGAAGGCACCAGCTGGAATCCAGGAGGTTCCATCTAAACACAAAAGCAAACTTCTTCGCTTTAACACTGCCGTAGCACTGGAGCTGTCTTCCCAGAGAGGTTGTGGAGTCTTATTCTCTGGACAGATTCCAAACCGACCTGGACATAAACTTGTGCAATCTGCTGTGGCCTACCCTTCAGGGGAACTGGACTAGATGATCTCCAGAGGTCCCTTCCAACCACTACTATCCATGATTCTATGATTAAAGGCCGACATGGTCACAGAAGAACTTTGAAAGTCAGCCTGTATTTACCTCCAAAGTTACTTCAATAATTTTCAAGTCACTCTCACAACCTTCCCGTAAACACACTCCAACACTGCTCTGGTTTGTTCCATGCTTTTCCATGCTAAATACCCTGGTAGAAATTATTTTGAAATGCAACCATTAAAGGTATACTAATGACTATGAGTTGTGACAGCTGGTGCAGAAACAAACCTGTTGGCTCAGGCACAGCCCCATTAACTATCTATCATAAAGTACACTGGACTTGTTCATTTATTACTCCTGCATAGCCCAAGGGGGTAAGAGGGGTAACAGCAAGAGTTGCTTTCTCTAAAGCAAAATCATAAGCTACTTACTTATCCTCATATCATGATCCCCACTGTTTATCTGCATGATAATTAGGAAGATGAGAAGTAATGAAATTTTATTTATTTATTTATAGACGTGAGTTGAATCCAACTATCTATGAAAAAGATAATGCAGCATCTTATCATACTAGCAGACTGGGGCATCTGCTAAGCTCACAACTAAATTACAAGTATCAGCCACAGGAACCAAGAAGAAATGAAAATAGTGTTGTTATAATCTTTTGCCATCACTTTCCAAACATGAGTGTTGACAAACTTCTCCTGTGTTACAGAATCATGGAATAGTGGGGGTTGGAAGAGACCTCTGGGCACCATCTAGTCCAACCCCCCCTGCTGCTGATAAAGTAGGTTTCCCGTGGTCATAATGTCCAGGAAGATTTGGAATCTCTCCAGAGAAGGAGACTCCACAGTCTCTCTAGGAAACTTGCTCCAGTTATCTGTCACTCTCCAAGTCAAGAAGTCTTTCTTTTTGTTTAGATGAAACCTCCTGGGTTCCAGTTTTTGTCTCATGCCTTTGTGGTGTTGGGCACCACTGAATAGAGTCTGGCCGCATCCCCTTGACTCCTGCCTATTAGCTACTGATATCAAGAAGATGCCCTCTTAGGCTGCTCTGCTTCAGGCTGAACAACCCCAGGGCTCTTAATCAGTCTTTTCTCCTCACAGAGGTGCTCTGTTCCCCTCAGGATCTTTGTACGCTCCTCTGGCCTCTCGCCAGTAGTTTCTTGTCACTCTTGAACTGAAGTGTCCAGAACTGGACTTACTGGTCCAGATGTGGCATAACTAGGGCAGAGTAGAGAGAGAGAGGGGAACCTCTTTTTAGCCTGTTGGTCCCACACTTCTTAATGCACCGTAGGCTTTCTTGTCCACCAGAGGATGTTGCTTTACATGGGTAACTTCTTGTTCACCAGGACTCTCAGTTAAGCCTGTGAATAACCCAACAAGCAGCTTTCTTCACTGGTTTACTGGGTGGCTCTCATGTTTAGAGCAATATTCTTAGAAGGAAAAGAATTAACGTGTACAGCAGCGGTGGCCAAGTCATTTCTGGCATGACAGGCGACTGAAGGACTACAAAGTATTCCAGTCATGACAGCAGACTCAAAGCGATGGCTTAATGTTCATGTGACTTTGGTACAAGAGGAGAAATACTTCTGCAGAATATCTATGAGACTTTCCTTTAATGCTTTTGAAGGTAGGAAAGAGAGATGTAGGAAGGAAGGGTAACGGGTGGGTGTTGTTTCTGCCTTGGTAATGGGGGATCTTCTAAGAAACACTCAAATAAGTAGGTCAGTTAGATCTTTGTTTTACTTTGTAGTAACTCATGTAATATTTCAATTTTCCTTCTCACTTTTATCTGCCTGTTTGAAACATGAGGGGAAAAAAAATCCCGTGGTTATTTCTTTTGAAAGTAATGATGTTGGGAGAAGATATTGAGCTTGAGAGAATTGTCCTTTGAACGTGCTACCTGCAAGTGTAGAGTGGAAAAACAGCGCTGTCGTTTTCTCTTGTGGTTTGATGTGTTGTAATAATTAAATTCTAAATTTGTATATGAACAGATTTGATCTTAAGGAAAAGGAGTATTAAATCATTTATTTTAAACAGATGTTTCAAATCCAATCTGTTTCGCTGTGTGGAGTTTTTTTTCCCTTGAATAATAATGGATAGGGCAAAGTTTAATTTTATTTTATTGGAAGTAGAAGGAGGAGGTACCCTGAAACCGATGTGCTGGGTCCTGCTCTTCTGACAGATAGCAGTTTTCTTGGGAATCATGTGAACGGTCAAACTTCTCAGCAGATCCAAAAGAAATTTTATTTATTACTAGTGGATGGTTTTCTTGTTTTTATGTGAATGAAATTAATTTGGCCCTCAGAATAATTGGAGATGAAGTATGTGGTATCTCAAGTCTTCTTTCTCTTACTTCTGTCATGCTGTAGCTTGGGCAAAATCATAGAATGGCTTGAGCTCAAAGAGACCTTAAAGCTCAACCAGTTTCAAACTGCCTACCATGGGCAGGGACACCTCCCACTAGACCACATTGCTCAAAGCTTTATCTACTCTTAAATGCTTCCAGGGAGGAGGTGTCCACAACTTCTCTGGGCAACCTGTTCCAGTGTTTCACCACCCTCAAAACAAAGAACTTCTTCCTAATGTCTGACCTTAATCTATCCTGCTCGAACTTAAAACCACTGCCCCTTGTCCTGTCTCCACAAACCCTTATAAAAAAATCCTTCTCCAGCTTTCCTATAGGTCCCTTTCAGGCACTGGGATGCTGCTATAAGGTCTCCCTGGAGCTTTCTTTTCTGTAGGCTGAACGACTCCAAATCTCTCAGCCTGTCTTTGTAGGAGAGGTGCTCCAGCCCTCTGATCATCTTTGTGACCCTGTGAATGGGAAGTTGTGTTATTTGATGGAGAAGATAATAAAAGGCTCTTGTGTGGATGGGTGAACAGTGAGGAAACAACTGCTGCTTCTGCCAGTAGCTTTCAGTGCAAGTCTGATCAATAAATTGGAAGAATAGAAGTGTTCATTCATGTTTTTTCACAGAGTAAATTTTAGTGTCAGTTCAGGGTGTGCTGGTTTGAGCTAATTGGAATATTTTAATGGAGAAAATTATATTATAGGCTGTGAAGGAAAACAATGGTGATGTCTACTTCGCTCATAGGCTTGCTGAGATGTTTAGGAATAAGTACTCAATACAAAAAGATAAGACGGTGTCTCGAGCTGGCAGTGGGTGTCACAGGGCACAGCGTCTCGGTCTAGCAGCTTCTGGCTTCTCCTCTCTGCAGATTCATTTCGCTAACCACTNGCAGGGAACTCCCAAACCATCACACAGGGTTACTTTTAAGTGTGCGATGGTTAATTATTCAGAGAATTAGTATATCTCCAGTCTATGTTGCCTTGAAAGCTCAGTTTTCCAGTCTTCTACTGTGTAGTGAGTTGTCTTGCTGTAAGCTTTTTACCCAAAGTGTTGGTGCACAGCTTGCAAATATGCGAGCAGAGGCATCTTCTCAGTCTACATTTTCAGCTAGTTCTGAGTCTGATCTGCAGTGCCAGAGCTCTTCACTCTAGGATTGTTTTATAGTTGAAGAGAAATAGGTGTTTTAAGGATATGATTCTGATCTGCTTCAGATGTCAACTTTATGATGAAGTGGATTAACTCGTAAAGTTGTCCATCTCTACATAGGACTGTGTGGGCTCTACCTGAAACGTGTCTGTCTTACTGTGTAGACATCTTATTCAAGAGGATTTGTACCCCAGGCATAGAAATATTATAATGGTACCCACATCATCCATGTCCCACAAAATTTCTGGAGGAAGTGACAGCAGTACTCTGATTTACTTGAATTTCCTGCAGCTCAACAGTTCTCTGAAGCACTTTAAATGAAATAGGTGATGTAAGTAATTCCTTGAACTTAGAGTTTGCAGAGAACAATTTAAGAAATCATTGTCTATTGTAATTCTAAATGGGTCGAGTACATTGAGTGTGGAGCTGACAACAAAAAAATCAGACCTTGTGGTACTAGTGAGTAGAAAAAAAGCTATTTTATATTCCATTAAACTGTTACACATCATAAATAATGTATGCTCAGCTTGCTCTGTTCTGAAGCAAAGATGATAAACTAATCATTTTAGGAGCATTTTAATGAATATAATGGTTTTCCTGACTGTCTCTGTAACGGAAACCCTGCCTTCTTCAGTATTCCCCATGTCGTTGTTTGTATTTAACTGGGTTAAAGTCTAAGAATACATTTTTTAAAAAGAGTCCTTGAATTCCACAAGTATTTAGGAATGAATTGAAAATATATCTAGCTTGGTTCATTTTATTTGCTGTGCTAACTACATATATAAACACTTTTATATTTATCAGCAATATATTGCTCTTTTTCCTCTCATTACAGAAGTGTGCAAGCACCTCATGTAATATTAAAGTATCTTAGAATGCTTTAGGTTGGAAGGGACCTCAATATCATGGGTTCTCTGAGATTTGAAATTCAAATTGAGAGCAGCCCTGCAGAGAAGGACTTGGAAGCACCTGGTGGACAAGAAGCTTGGCGTGAGCTAGCAATGGGCATGTGCAGCTGAGCAGGCCACTTGCATCCTGGGATGCATTGAGGTGTGGCCAGCAGATGGAGGGAGGTGATTCTGTCATTCTACTCTGGTGAGACTGTGGGGTACTATGTCCAACTAGGAGACCCTCAACAAGAAAGACATGGATGAGCTGTGATGGGTCTAGAGGAGGGCCTTGAAAATGATCAGAGAATCTGGACCACCCCTCCTGTGAAGCTACTAGCTTCAAGGATGAATCCAGAGAGGGCTGGTAGTAAAAATTCTGGTTCAGACTGCCCCCCATCCTCTTGATACTTGGTCTTTAGCTATTTATCAGCATTGAGAAGATCCCCTCTCTGTCCGCTCTTCTTGAGGCTGAACAGTTCTAGGTCTCAGCCTTCTCTCCTCACAGAGATCCTCCAGTCCTCTCATCACCTTTGTTGCCCTCCATTGGACTCTCTTGAGCTGAGGAATGCAGAACCAGACCCAGTTTTCCAGTTGTGTCCTCCCTGGGGCAGAGCAGAAGGGAAAGAAAACTTCCCTTGACCTGCTGGCCACACTCTTCTTCATACATCCCAGGAGACCATTGGCCTTCTTGGCCATGAGGCCACAGTGCTGGTTCATGGGCAACTTGTTATCCACTGACACTCTCAGTTCTTTCTCTGCAGAACTGCTTGCTAGCAGGTCAGCCTCTCACCTGTACTGGTGCAGGGGGTTATTCCTCTCCCAGTGCAAGACATTGCTTGCCCTTTTTGAACTTCATGAAATTCTTTTCTACCTGACTCTTCAACCTGTCTAGATTGACAGGTTTGGACACTGTGAGCTCACGCTGAGAAGGAAAAAAGTGTTCAGTATTTTAATTATGTTTTTTTGCAGAGAACTGAAATATTTTCAGAATAAACGTTCCATTTTTCTCGCCTAGCCTCCTACACAAAATACGATACCCCATACTTCACTGTTGCTACTGACAGAACAATGCTTAATAGCATTTCATTGTATTTAAAGTTGAATTTAAAAGGATAATATAGATTTTTGTGTGTGTGTGTGTTCTTCAAAAGATTTTTAAATAGGAGGAGTGGGTCTCAGTAATATAAATATCACTTTAAAGTTGTTTTGCAGTAAAGGAAAATCAGGTAGTTCTGTTTTGATTGAGAGAGAATCATAGAATGGCTTAGATTGGAAGAGGACCTTAGAGATCATCTACTCCAACCTCCCTGTTGTGGGCAGGGATGCTTCTCAACTGGACTTGGCTGCTCAAGGCCTTATTCAATCTGCCCTTAAACTCCTCCAGGGAGGGGACATCAACAGCTTCTCTGGGCAACCTATTCTAGAGTCTCCATATCCTTATACTGAAGAACTTCTTCCTAAGATCCAGTCTAACTTCTCTCAGCTTAAAACCATTCTCCATTGCCCTGATGCCCTTATCAAAAGGTCTTTTCCAGCCTTCCTGTAGCATCACTTCAGGTATTGAAAGGCAGCTAAAAGGTCCCCCCAAGATCCTTCTTTTCTCCAGGCTGGACAACCCTAGCTCCCTCAGCCTATCCTCATAGCAGAGTTTCTCCAGCCCTTAGATTATCTTTGTAGCCCTCCTTTGGACTCACTCCAACAGTTCTATGTCCTTCTTATGATGGGAATACCAAAAGTGGAATGGGTATGCGATTATCTCTTTATTACCTGCTCCTTTAAAACATTTCAGCTTTGCAGATTGGGTCAAATATCGCAGAAAATAGTTGATAGAGAATGAAATTGATGGTTCTCTGCCAAGAGATTTCTTTTGACTAGGAACTGTCCTCTGACAAATTAGCGATCATTCCCTTTCTGTAGTACATTGCAGGAACAGCAACCACCATATTAAATCTTAATCAATAACAATGTTTCTCTAATTACAGGAGCGAGTGTATATATTGGATAAATTGCTGTTTGTAAATGCTGTATTATATTAACTAAAACAGCTAATTACCAGCAACAGAATAAACATAAGGTTTGCTAAAAGCTTCCATCCGTAGCTTGGAGCAGTTGCTGCTGCCTAATATCTCAGTCAATGTGGAAAATAAGGTAATGACATTATAAATACATTTATAATGCAGGACAATTTCTTCTCAAATGCATGTAAGTATTATTGCTTCACTATGAAATATGATTTATTTAATGCATTTCAGCCCCCATAATATTAAGATATAATTGAGATGGGGGAGAAAAAAAATGGCATGCAGTCAGAGTCTGCATGAAAGTGAATCATGGTCTAGATTGCTGGTAATTTTCAAGGCACTTAGGGGAATCATGAAATTTAGATAATGCAGTCTTTGCTTTAGAAAATGTGAAGAAAACAATAGTCCAGTCGTTCAAGTTTTATGTGACTTCAACTGGGATGTTTTGTATGCTAATGGAAGTCTCGCTCAGAATGAATAAACAGAAATGCTCAAGTTTTGCGCCCTTATCACTGTTAAGGAATGGATCCAGATCTGCTGAGAGATGGACTTTTAGAGTGGGTATTCAGGAAAATAGCAGCCAGTCATGTGTCATTTGGATAAAGGCACTGATACAGAGAGGGAGTGAATGAGAACACAAATGACGCTGGTGATCCAGGATGGGAATCACTTAACTGGTGCTGGGAATTCTGATGATTATTGCTTTCAAAAAACTGGAAATCGCAGGTCTGGGCTTTGTGGTTTAATTACCTGCTCAACAGTTGCTGATGGTTTCGCTACATCACTGAGCTCCCAACAAGGAACACCAGTAACTGCAGCTATGCCTGAGCAATTCCAATTTTCTCAGTAGTGGCCACCAAGCTGTGTTCAGCCTAACATAAACTGGCAGCTTGAAAGGAACTGGGAGTGTGTGTGATCTTCGAGCACACATATAACATGCAGTGGGAGGAGGAGAGGCATGTAATGACTGCAAACTGAAAAAAGCTGGATTTAGGTACTGCATTTTTCCCTGTGAGGCTGGTGAGGTGTTGCAGCAGGTTGCTCAGAGAAGTGTTTAAAGCCAGATTAGATGGGGCCTTGAGCAACCTGACCTAGTAGACAGTAGTAGACTCCCTGCCATGGATAATCCTTACCCATGACAGTGAGACTGCGCTTAAATGATCTTTAAGGTTCATTTCAACCCAAACCATTCTCAAACACTACAATTTTGGTTCACAGGTGTAACACAGAAGACTTAATAACCATTGCTTCTATGGCAAGGTTCACTCTGTCTCAGCAGATGACAAAATTAGTGCTTGTAAAATAAAGCTTTTTTTTTTTTTTCATTTTTTATACGTAATAAGTAAACTTCTGTTGAAGAAATGAATGAACACTTTTAAGACATCTGTAATTTCTTGTGTCAAATATGTTAACAATCCTGTAGAATATAAATCATACACCACTGCAAATTATTTCAGTTAGCAGCCAGACCATCACAGCTGAAATAAGAAGTCACAGAATCCCAGCATGG
>VWYK01000012.1:3117-24362 GCA_013399775.1 Semnornis frantzii | reverse complement strand
GTGAGTTGTCTTAAAGAATCTTACATTTTCCAGTAATTTTTAATCCTTTCTTGTGCACATGTTGATTTCCTAAATGTTAAATGCTTTGTTTAAAAACAGTGTTCTCTGTTGAGAATATTTTCATGGAATAAAAAAAATCTTTTCATGGTCTAAGTAATTAGCTTCCCCGTTTGTCTTCTGTTCAGATTGACAGGGATAATTTTAGTATAAGGTCTGTAACCTCACCTTCTGGTGGTAGAACCTCTGCTATGACTGTTGAAGGGAGGTGGGAACAGTTAATATTGAGTTGGTGCTGATTTTGTTCTTAGCATATTCAAATACTTGGAAATGTAATTATTTCACTCCAGGAACAGGCTTAATAACAGTGAGCACATGCAGCTCTAACCATAGTTCTTGATAACAGATAACATCTTCTGAGGGCTTATACACCAGTTTTCTATGTGACAAAGTGGAAGTCGCCGAAAGCATTGTCTATAAAACATCTTTCACCCCGATTTCCTATGAAAAGTACTAACAGCTTCTGCTTTGCCTTCATCCCAGAAAGAAAACAAAACAAAACTACTTACCAAAGTGATTCACCTCAGTAAATGAAGCAAGTTTAATATATACATACACCCACATTTACTCATATCTGAAAGCATTTTAATTATCTGGATTGTTTGTTCTTGCCAGTTCATCATTCATTCCTGGCTGTGTTGCTCTTGTGCAGGCTCCAGCAAAAGCCAAAGTACTACAGCTGCTGTCTTACCAGAAAAAAAGTTGTCCCACTACGTACACAACTGTTTTTCTACTTTCATAGACAGAGTGATATTTAAGCCTTCTGATAGTTTCTGCAATCTGGAAATACGCAAATTATTTTGCATAAAGATATACTTTAATTCACAATTCTATGTACATTAGTTTAATATTCATTAAAGGAATATTATACAACAAAATATCTGCAATATCACATACTTAATCTATCATTTTATTTACACTGTTTGCTTCAATTTAGTATTAAGATACCAGTGCCCTTACTCCTAGGTATTATAAGGCATCACAACTCTGGGAAAATGTAAAAAGCTGTCAGACTATCTTGCAGGGCTCATTTAATGACTTGGTGACACAGCAAATAAATAATTTGTTTAGAAATCAGTAGTTTTAAAACAAGTGTGCAGTTAAAAGTTCTAAACTTCCTGTGAAATGCAAGAAGCTTGTGCAGTATCAAGTTGCCAAAAACCAGTTAAGGTTATTTCAAGTATAAAATTTAAACAGTGTTTACAGACTCCTATATACTTAGTTGTTCCACCAGCTTCAGTGGAGGAGGTTCCAGTTTTCGTGAAAGTGCAGTTAAAATCTGGCTGAATTTCTCATATCTTTCATTTTGATTAACTTGTGCTCCTTTGCTGCCCCAGAGCAATCTCATTTGAAATTCTGTCTTGAAGATTTCACTCATCTCTTCATCTGGTTGGAAACCTAGGGAATAAAAAGAATCCCACAGTATCACCATCACTCAAGTTCTTTATTCAGAAGAAGTGGCTTTTAATATATGTTCCCTCCACCTAAGATGAGCTTTAGCATGCTGTGTTCTTTTGGCACAATGACTTTACCAAGCTAATACAACAGCGGAAGTCCTTTCCATCTGTGACATTTGAACAGCACACAAATGGCTCTAGGGGTAGGCTATCCTTTGCTGAATTCTAATGGCCTAGAATTGTCACATTCTGACCTTAAACATAATTACTGATGTATATTTGCTGCCCCCAGAAATAGTTGTATTTCTCCCCTCTCCTTCAACTTTTTTTACTGCAAATTTAAAATAAAAGGTCTCATTGTTAACGTCTTGCTGCTTTCTGGATGCAAGCGGTCAAGATCTGGGTGCTGCTGCTTCTTATGATGTGTGTTTTATTTGAAATAGAGGAGGAATTTTAAACTGCACAGAAGACAGGAAGTTACTCTCGGTCCTTACTGTGCTTCTGTGCAATTCCTGGGAGGGTCAGCAGCTTAAGTCATGAGAACGTCTGTGTATGTTTAGCAAAAAAGGCATCATCTTTTGCCTAATGGAGAACTCTAATGGTGAGCTTTTAAACAAGCTGAGTTTCTTGCAGGACATTTATTACTATCTCAGCTCCCATGGAAGAGAAAAATTTCTTTCCCTGACTTTCTAGTGGCACTTGGGCAAGAGCCCTCCCTTATCCTTCGGAATGCACAACCCTGTCATGTTGTTGATGCATGGCAGTTTCTCTCGCCAGTGCTGCTTACCTTCCAGCACCCGTTCCGCAGTTGAGCTGTACATGTCTGCGTTCTGTGCTATCTGACGAGCCGTAGCCAAGTGCTTGAGCATTATTTCACAGCTTTGGTCACTGCTTTCCCACAGGTCCATGCCTTCGAAAACAACAGCTTGTCGCTCCATCAAGGTAATGAGAGGCATTAGCAGTGGCACTGTTACACTGTTCTGTGCAGTGTCTGGGACAGAGAGTAACAAACAAATCCCATGGTCAGACCAGCTATAGCAGGTACTACCTTCCTCTGGCAGGTTTTCTAACTGCAATATTCTTTACACAGTTTATGCTCCACAAAGAGGGAGAGTGAGTTGGGGCAGTGTTACATTCCTCATTGATATATGCACACACTGATCTTTGGGAGATTGTTGCCTTCTATTTAATTGTCTTTATATTGTGCTATACAAGTTCACACAGTCATCTAAATACTGGATGCACAGCTATCAAAACAGCAGCTACCTCCTTTCCCTACACAGGAAATCAGTAGTGGGAGAGTTAAAAGACAAAAGTATCATAGAATGGTTAGAGCTGGAAGGGACCTCAAGGATCATCTAGTTCCAACCCCCCTGCCACCTTACACTGCATCGGGTTGCTCTGAGCCCCATCCAGCCTGGCCATAAAGACATCCAGGGAGAAGTAGAAACCAACGTCCTTCATACTCACAATTCCACTCATCTTGTCCTTCAAGCAAAGCTTTCCTAAATGGCTTCAGCTGTTTTTCATACATAATGGCAGTCTGGGTATAATGATGTCTCAGAGAGGTCCAAGTTTGTTCCAGCCTCATGACCTGTTCACAAAAACAGAGAATACTTACGAATTGCATGGCAATTTGCAAGAAAGGTACTCTGCCAGTGACAAAGTTTCTGTTCTGGTGATCTCTTTAAAAAAATTACATAACTTACATTACATAAACATGAAACCCCTCCATACTCTGGAACAAAGGAAAACGGAATTTTACCTGTGGCATCTCCAGTGCTTTCATTATAGCAGAAAATGCATATAAATCCCCTAGTGAGTCCTTCAGCTCCACTGCAACTTGGATAATCCTGTTTAATGTTGCTGCTCTATCTTGTAGATTTCCTGTGCAACCCAAGATGTCCACAGCTATTCCTATTGCCATGGTATTGTGCCTGTAAGTGAAACAATTTATACTACTACTAGAAATTGCTAAATAACAATATATTATGCTGTACACGTGTTCAGAGAAGACAATTTGAAGGTTTTTTTTTTTTTAGCATGTTGTTGTACCCAGCAAACTTAGCCTTACCAACATTTTTGTATCAAGAGCAGTCATTCCCTTAGATACATACATATATATACATATGTGTATGCGTATGTGTATATACACACACACGCATGCACTCTCGCGCGCACTCTCGAGCCCTGTCTCGCGCGCACTCTCGCGCCCTGTCTCGCGCGCTCTCTGTCACGCGTTCTCGCGCGCGCNTCGCGCGCACTCTCGAGCCCTGTCTCGCGCGCTCTCTGTCACGCGTTCTCGCGCGCGCACTCTCGCGCGCGCACTCTCGCGTTCTCTCGCGCGCGCACTCTCGCGTTCTCTCGCGCGCGCACTCTCGCGCGCTCTCTCGCGTTCTCTCTCTCGCGCGCGCTCTCGCGCGCACTCTGTCGCGCGCCCCCTCTCGCGCGCACACGCATGGAGACATTGGCTTTGTACCAAAGTTGTGCTGGCATACAACATTCTGCTCACGCATGAATGGATCAAGACTTTCTGAAGAATGACCACCATCCTCTTTTTCCTCCACGCTCAAATCCTGGGAATTTCCCCCCTACCTTTCAGAAACCAAACTACTGAAATCTGTATCAGAGATGCAGGAAAGGTAGATCAGAGACAGAAGGTCCCCTCCCCACTGTTAACTTTTGCAGAGGTTTCACAAAAAGCTTTGCTGATCATTTTTTACTTTGCTAGATCCTCCAGCCACTTCCTCAGCTGCAGAAAGCCTTTCCTCTCTTCCCCAAACACATGGTCACATAGACCTCAGGTAAATGACAGTTCAGGGAACTTTAAAGGAGTGCTAAGAGTGTTCAGCAGCTCTGAGGCTTCTGCTTTCAATACACTTCCCTGTATTACAATGCAGGGAGTAGCCCATGGTCTTACGGAATTTTTTCTATGCAAAAAGAAGTTACACACCATTTTCCTACATTATGTTCTGTACCCAGGAATGCAGAAAAGGGGCAGAAGAGCATTGTTTGACTTTAAGAAAACATAGAGCACAATGTAGTAATGCTCTGATCTTCTGGCTGTCTGCCCAGGTAATGAGTAACAGGAATATTTACCTTTCAATTAGGTCAAGGCGCAGTTGGTGTCCGTAAGGCAAGGTAATCAGTTCAAGACCAGAGTTCACTCCCATAGTCCTCCTCGTCTCTTCAGAGACTTCCAGTATTCTCGCCACCTGTCAAGTGCAGATGTGGGTGCATGAGTTTTAAAGCTGACTTAAAAAAACACCCTAGCCCCTTCAAGTTTGTGCACTCAGCTCTGCATGCCCTGCACTGTGTGCAGCATTAGAATACAGTCATCTAAGAAAAAAATGTTAACTTGCACATAAAAGACCAATACCATTATTTTTTGCATGATTCAGCCATCAGAAAACGTAAGTGACCAAAATGCTTTATCAAACTCTGTCCTCCACTTCCAGGAGAATTTTCACATGCAAGTTCCAGGAAATACGGTGTTCTCTTGGCCTGGATTCTTATCTGGGTGGCACTGCTCTTCGTCCCTAAAGATGTATACATCTTCTTTGCCTTAATTTCCAAAAAGACAACTGCTCAGAATGTTTTTCACCATCACAGGCTCCTCATACAGGTTTATTAGTAAGAGGACTTTAAGGGGCACTGAATCCTGAATGCCTAGTGAAGTCTGTACATGAAAGCTGATACCCTTACCCATCTGCCTTTGCTTTTTAAACACAGTATTAGCTACTGGTTATAGCAGTAACGATTATATATGCTAATTTTACAAAAAACTACAACATGATAATGTCAGATTATCTGCATCCTGTGATAGGACAAGGGGCAATGGATGTAAACTACAGCACAGGAAGTTGATCTCAACATGAGAAAGAACTTCTTTACTGTAAGGGTCAAGAAGCACTGAAACAAGCTCCCCAAAGAGGTTGTGGAGTCCTCCCTGGAGACTTCCAAGACCCATCTGGATGCATTCTTTGGTGACTTGCATTAGATTATATGGTCCTACTCTGGCAGAGGGGTTGGACTCAAAGATCTCCAGAGATCTCTTCGAACCCCTAACATCCTGTCATCTGCTGGTTTATGGTCTGTATATTGACATGCTTACAAACCAGTCTGGCTGCTAGTTCCCAGTACACCCACTAGCAGGCTTTATTGGTTATGATGAAAGCATTCTGCACCACGTCAGCCTCACTGGTACAAAATGTAGCACTAGATTTGTTTCACTTCTAGAGGCCAGTGTTATGAAGCTGGTAGAGATATACTGATTGCCACTCCTTGGTCATAAAAATCCCTCTCAGGCAGATACATGCTTCATAACTTATCACAGAGGTGTTGCTTTGATTTTTAGACATGTCATTATTTAAATGACATGAGACGACCTGTGAAGGCCAGCCTTATCATGTATCTCAGTACAAGGCATTTATGTGGGCCCAAATGACATGCCAAGTTCACTGTATCATGCAGTTCTTATCAGCACAGTACTGTGCAAGAAGTTACAAATGAATGACAGCCATTTGCCCTCTGCATTGTCAGATGAAGGTAAAATAGGCTTCTCTACACATCCTAGCTAGTTACCATTCATTCCTGCTCCAAAATCCAAACCTCGTATTTCTATGAAACACTCCAGTGACTTAATTGCCTGTACAGGCTCCCACACTTCGAGCAAGCCAGTTTCCTTGGCCCCAATCCAAAATCTATAGAATTTTAAATGAAACTAATAATGAACTAATTAAATACTACATGTACATACATATATTAAAAACCTTTACTACTTCTCTAAGGTGTGCATATCCTCTGCCTTTGAACAACATACTCTAACTAGAAGACATTTTGGTTATTGTTACTAGGTTGAAAGTGAATTTGAGACCTAAAATATAGAGGATGCTGTCACTACTCTTGGAACTATAGTAAGGAAGCCACAATCTATCACTTCTGAAAAGACCAAGCAGTTGTACAGCTGAGTTTTTCTGAGTCACTGTGTCTCCATGAAGTCTCACTTAGCAGCAGCCAGCACTGCTGCTGGATTGAGAAGCTGTGTTTGCTGTTGGCAGGAACTCAGCAGCTGGCAGGCAGTCACAATCTCATCCACTCCACTGCTGCTCCAGTGAACTGCCCCCTTCCCAGAGCTATGCTGTGAATCGGTAACACCACTATCAGAGTGCTACAGACATTTATTCTGGAGCACCACCACCCTTGCCACTTCCTTTCTTGTCTGCAATGGAATTGCCTATTAGGAAGCACTACATGTTGCTTCTCAAGCTGCTCTTAAAACGACTAACCAAAATCCAATAAAGACCACAACACTTGACTCTTATAGCTGCTGTGTGGCAGGTACAGCACTTAATTGTCCAAGCAAAGTGGTGCAGATTCAGCTGCAGTTACAAGATTATGTAATAAATGTAGGGAGATGACTCCTATCTTTCCATATTTCTGATCCAACAGCTGATCTCCAAGCCTTGAAAGCCAAAAAAACCCTTAATGTCTTACATTACACTTATATTACAGTTAATGTCTTATATTATGGCCAGCAGTGAGGCAACCAGGTCACATGTCTATTGTTTGCCCCTGCAATCTGCCTAGCTATTTCCTGTCACAGGTAGATTCTTCTACATGGTTTACAGCACAGGTAGCTATTCTTCCACTATAGAAGAAAGGCTGAATCACAGCTATGCAGCAACTGACAGGAGATGAAAAAGATATATGGAACACTGAGCAGTTGAGGTTGGTGGGCTACCATTAATCCAAAGAGTTTGTTAACATTCTTGTTCTCCCAAAGGAAAAAAAAAAAAACTTGCTGCAAGGAAGTTGGTAAGTTTGTTACATTACCCAAAATACTGCAATTTTACCCATTAATCTTTTCAAATCAATTCTCTTTAAAGATCTAAACCTGCACAATACAAAACAAGGCAAATAAAATGAATTACTGTTTTTTACCTTGCAGTCCATTCTGAGAATATGCTGTGCAATAATCTTTGGATTGTTGTTGTTGAAAAGCTCCTTGACTCTTCTTAACATTGATGTTTCCAATGGTTTGTTTTCAGGAGGAAGTAGCTTGGATTCAAAATCATTTGGTTTAAAACTAGACACAGTCTCAAAAACTGGTGCAGAAAAGATGCTGTTGTCTTCAGCCATCTCAGTTGAAGCTTCTAAAGGATCTGCAGAGTCAACTGTAAGGTCATCTTCCAGGATCAAATAGTTTGTTTCAGAGTTCCTGGATGAGTGTGTTCCTCTCTCTTTTTGTGTCAGGTTTTCCACATAGCTGCTCTTCTGACATAAATGTTGTTTTGTTGACGTAGGACCTCTGGTAGGGCTTAGTTCACAGTAGTGACCTTCTACACTGTACGAAGCCAAAGGAGAATCTGGGGGTTTCATCAGGAGTGCTTTGCTGGGTTTTGGTGGAGGTTTTGGACAGAGCTGACTGTCTGACCCTCTAAGAGCTTCCCCTACTTGAGACTCCGATGTGACTCTCTGAACAGCTGTGGGGCTTAGAGACGGTTCACTGCCTGTTCGAAATGCAGGAGAGCTGGGACAGGAGTCTGTCTCTGCTTCAGGCAATTGAGATGGATGTCCTAAACCTGCAGGGGAAAATGATATTTTAGGTCAGAACACAGACAATTCCTGATGCCTGTCCCAGGGTTCCACTCCTAATGCTATTTCCTGAGGAAAATACTGTCATGTCATGTGTCAGTCATTTTCTAACAAAAATGTATGTGAACATATATTGAGGAATTAACTAGCCAGCAAATTCTCTTCACTTGCTGATCCTCCCAAAATCCCAGAGAACAGCTGCACCATAACATTATTCCGTGGTAGTGCTGACAGTAACTGCAGTCCCTGTTGCATACATAGGCTATACCGTCAGAGCTGGATAGCCTCCATGGCTTGGAATAGGAGGTGCCTTTGTAATCTGATCTAGGCTATAAAAATGGGAGCTTTCAGCCAGGCCACATGAAAGATGAGTCACTTCTGAGAATGACAACTTTGAGATGAAAGAAAAGCTTCCCAAATTCAAGCCAGAACCTGCAAATAAGGTACAGAAGGAATACATTTCAGGGATGCTGAAAATCTTTTTTGCTAAACAGTGGTTTATTTGAAGAGCTAAAGAAATGCATCTATATTCTGTGTATTTGTGCCTCATCCTGTAGTCACTGCATATGCAAACCTCAGCATCCAATATAGGACTGAACCCCATACCAGACATCCCACATCTGCAGTTTGTGGAGTATTTACTGCTACCTACAGCAAAGTGGCCAGCTACAACACATGGGGTTTACTGCTTGTTTCCAGCTGGCTCTCAACCAGGCAATGAAACCTGCAAATCACAGCCTGCTGCTACTCGTAAGCCATTTGATACCAGAATCTGCTCAGAGGACCTGATGACAAAATGCAGAGCAGTACTCTTCAGGTTAACTGTTACAGAAAAATTTTTGCAGCTACCAACTGGAATAACAATAAACTCAACTACGCATGGACAGGAGCTTATTTTATGAGTGTATGCCAATCCCAGCGTTGAACACATGAGCATACCCTTTCTATCAAAAGACAGTCTCAAGTTGTAATAAATACAAATATTTAAACTTATGTCTGTCTCAAATATTCCCACAACAGGCACTGTAAATTTTATCAGCTACTGTATTAAAAATGACTAGCAACTTTGTAAGTCAAACACTAGAATTTGTACACATGGCAGTCAATGCATCATTGCAAGCTTCCTTACACAGTGCATTAGTATGGAAACAGGTGCTCAAACCTGAAGGATTTCAGAAAGAAAAAGGAACACCCAACAAATAATCACGTTTTGGTACACCTGTGTGACTGAAGGAAGACAATGGCAATGGCCATGGAACCGGACAGCAGCAAAAGGGATGGGGGAAGAATAATTGAGAAACAGGAGGACAAAACTGGGTCTAGAAACAATGGTAGTGCTTTTTTCCTGGTGAGGAACACTTACCACATCTGCATAATTTACCCCAAGAAAAAGTAGTTACTAGGATTTCCATGAAGCACTACTCCTACTTAATAGACTTCTGTCAGAATCACAGGAGTGAAACAAGTCAGTTCTTGTAAAGCACAAGTGGGGAAAGATAATCCAGTCAAAAGGATGTGAATGCCTACCCCAGCTGTCATTGTTTTTGTGCAGAAGCCTGCAAAGCTATGCACTCACCTAGATGGTGCATTGTAAATAAAAAACCTGTTTCAGTGACTTAAAAAGCAAGCAGCATGCTAACACCACTTACACTGGCCATTAGATTTAACCATATAGTACTCGGAACAGTCTTGTAACAGACCACCTGGGCACACACAGATTCTAAGTGTGAAGCAGTTAATTACAAAGCATACCTATGAACAGATAGCTTTCTGACTGGTGAGCCTTCAAAGGGAATCTTTTCTCCAGAACGTGATCCAAACTAGCTGGCTGGCTACCGCTTTTTTCTTTGTTTCTAGGGTAGAAAAAAATGCAAACAAAAACATATCAATACTTGCAGCACTCTAACACGCACACCTCATTGCCAGAACTTATCATAACCAGTGCAAGGATGGTTAGCTTTCCACTTCGGCAGCTTACAAGAATAAAAAGGTACTTCATGCTGTTGTGGCAGCAGTGAAATGGACTATGAAAGGTGTGAACCTGCAGCATTCACGAGGGCATTTCTTTGAATGTTAAAGAGTTTTTAATAGAATGTTTACTTTGGACACAGAAGTTAGGATCTGTTATCCCATGGATCAAATCAAATATCTGTATCATATCTGCCTTCTCTGGAGCAGCAAGAATTTAGTTTAATATTTTGTCGTGCTAGTCAAGATCTGCCACAGTGCTCGGGAACAAGCTGCACTACTGCTGAGCTTCCAGAATCTACATTTGCTTTCATTCTCTGGGTTTGCTGACTTTTTTAGGCTGTAAAAAATCCTTTTCTAAAAGTCAGCAAGCCCTCATGCCTAGGTGTCCATCTAAAATCAGAGTGAAAATTTACATCACCTGCAACAGGACCTGAAAGAGACAACAAAATTCAAAGTACCTCAGAAGCCTTGCTCTGGTTATGCTCTGCTCCGGGAACTGCATGCTAGACTGACCAAGGCTCAGCCTTTTTGCAGCTTCTGTTTTTCCTTCAGGGGTATTTGGCTCTTTCTGTCGGACTGGTGTTACACCATACTTTTCTTCTAGACACCTGAGAGGCACAATCCTGTTGATAGGCTGAAAAATAATTGCTCCACTCTGCTTGGATATTGGTGTGCGATTCCCGACATAGTATCTAACTAAACCAGGAATACTGTCAAAACTTTCAAGTTCAAACTGATACTGAACACGGCAGTAGGCTTCATTGAGTCTTAGAACTGTTCTGTTGATTTTAAAATGCTGAGAGGTATTTTTCCATTGACAGGTAAGAACAAAATTCCCAGGACTGGAGAGAGAATCTCTAATCAGAAAATCTCCATCTCGCTGAACTAGGCCTTCTGCCACCTTTGAGGAAAAAGAATCACACAAAAAAAATACTTTCAGAATCAGAAAACGAGTAGTCGACACACAGCAACAAAGTATTAAACATAGGAGTTAATCTGACTGCTTTGGGAGGGCAATGCCAGAAATAGAAAGCAAAGCATGAAAAAGAATGATGCCTCCAAGTCTAAAATTCATCTCGCAGCAGAGGTCCATAGAGGCTCTCGGAACATGCCCAGCAGTCAAAAGCACAATCCAGTTTTGCAAATATATTTTTTTCATTTTGCCAACAGAAAATAAGGCATGAAGGGAAAGCCATGACTCAGGACTTTAGAGCGTAAGGCATCTGAATAGACAGGCTGAGTTTTAGAAGCCATTATTATAGGATGCCTGAAACCATCATTTCATTATTACCCAAAGTGACAAAAGCTTTCATTTTTTTTATTCTTTGTGGATACTGCATAGCTCTAGGAAGACTCAGAGACATCTTGTTTTGAGTTAGTCCTTGCATGTGATAGGCTATGCTGAAGTGCAGCATATGTGGCTCCTGTTGCCTACTCTCCTTGTGTGAGCCCTGCAGCTCTGGTGAGAGCAGAGCATGCAGAGCAGGGAGGCCTGCAGAGGGAGCCCCAGGAGGTCTGAGAACTTAAGCTCCACTCCCAACAACAGTTTTAGTGTACTTTTAACTGCGTTTGTAACAATCAAAATTAAATTATTGAATGATTCTGTTGTGGGTTTCCCCCTGCCCCGCTCCTCGCAAATTACATGCACAAGAGAAAAAGCACATTTTAGCTTCGGTTAAGAACACTGAACCAAATCATTAGTTTATGAACAAATATGGAGATCGTATTCTCATGGGAAGCTTAAACTGCATTTTGCTTTTATTCAGTCCACTCAGGTCCTGAAATACCTTTATTTTCCACCAGTGTCTGCCCTGAATCCTGCCTGAGCCTCATTTTATACCGAGTTGTGATAAACTCCCATACCTTTCACATGAATAAGCATTGTATTTCTACGACAGCAATGCAGATACCATAGATGCACGCAGTACTTTAGTCTATAAAAGCTCGAAGCACATTTGGCAACGCAAAGACCACATACCTGCCGAGGAATACGTCCATGGTACCAGGCATGGCTACGCAAGTCTTCACTATTTAGCTGCAGTTCTTCCTCTAACTCCTTCTTTAACTTTTCTGGGCTGTTGTCCATAACCTGCCGCTCCCTAGAAAACTGCAATAAAAGATTAAAAGCTTCATCTGTGCCAAGTTTAGTGATTAACATTTTACCTGGGTTATAACTTCCATCACATGATTTGCAGTAGCCACTGGAATGCAGGTGGCTGCTTTGAGCAGTCTGGCCTGGCTTGGCTCTAGACTGTATTTGCAAAACCCAGCACTCAGTGAGATAACCTGGGACTGTTACATGCTGCACAGAACAGAGCACAGTGTTCCCTCTGTACACCAAGTTAACAATGACACACCTACGAAGTCACTTCTCTTACTTCCTCTTCCCAAAAACAATACCCCTAAAAAAAATAAGAGCTGGCCCCAAATGCCCTGCAGGCTCCAATACGCTTCCTCTTGTTTAAACTTCCATTTCAAATTCAGATTCTTTCCTCCACACTCCTTTTAAGCCCATCCAGGTAAGAACATTCCGAATGCATCGAGACAGGTTAACCTGGGCATACCTGGTGGTTCAGTATTTCTAAATAAATTAAGACAAAAGAATTATGGGAGTGAAATAACCTCAGGATTACAATTTCCTGTCTACTCACGGCCACTCTGGACCTCTCGGAGGTCTGTACTCCATGGTTCTTAAAGACACAAGGCTCAACCCAGGACACTGCTTCACCAGAGGTTTGCCCAAGTCAATTTTCAACCTTAAAGGGCTTGCTTCTAATAATCATTAAATATGCATGTCCAAGATGCTAAGGAACGTGTTTTAGCACCAGACTTGGTAGAGTTAGGTAATGGTTGGACTTGATCTTAAAGGCCTTTTCCAACTGACATGATCTTCCCTTCCTAGTTGAAAGCAAGTTCTTGTTGCCCTTTAGCACAAAAAGCATGATATCTGCTTAGAGAGATCTTCGCCACCACTGTACGACCACCATAAGACATTCTAGAAAATTTCCATCTTCATCCCTTCTTGGAATACAGCCTCCATACTAGACCACATTAGTCCTTGCTGTGGATGCAGTGTTGCTAACAAATTAAGGTGCTGTATCTTCTCTAGAGGGCTGTCATGTACTCTTTCATAAGCACTCGGTGGAGGAAAGTTTGTTGGTCTTCCCAACATTTCTCCAAGGGCAGGGGACTTTACTGTTGCCGAAGAGTGTCAAAAGCTTACCATACCCAAGAGAAACGGAGTCATGCAAGGAACATGTTCTACACTGACCAGTGTACTCTCTCTTTAAAAAGACAGAAGGTGAGAGGGCCCAGAGACTAAAATTCAGTGTTTTGCCTCAGTGCATTATGGCTTTATCCGTTTGCTCTAGGTATGAGGCAAAGCTTGCTGACATGCTCCTGAGAGCAGGCAACACAGGCACTGTTCACAGAAGACCTGGGTGTGCCCCGCCCACCAGCACTGTTCTGTCAATGTGGCTCTTTACGGCAGGGTTTGTTCTACAGGCTGAATACTCGCAGCACCTAACTGTGGGAGCAGCTGGCATACATTTAGCACTTCTTTCAACAGCCCTCCTTGCAATTTCAAGCAGACTGAATTACAACAGATTACTAGACAGCAGGGTTTTGGTGGAATAATGCCAGAAGAGGCGTCCTGCTGCCAAGACTATTTAAACATGCTGGGAGCACAGAGAAATTCTAAGATAAATTCTCCTCCTCTCTCTGCTTTTCTCAGCGAAGCACTAAGGATCCTCTTACTCAAACACATAGTAGCTTATACAGGAAGGCAACAGATAAAAACAGTCTGGTAAAGAATCACTTTTCACCTGTTTTCCTTCTGTGAACCACAACAAGGTGGTGTTTATCTATACAAATGTGATTCAAAATGGATGATCATTTTCAACAAGGAGTAAACTCCTTTGTCCTTTTGTACCATCTAGGTCTTTAACTCCTCCCAAGCTCTGTAAGAAGAAACCATGGCCGCACAGGCAGACCTTCACTGCAAGTGCTCTTTCATAAAACTGTGTGATGTGAAGAGATTAAGTTATTGGGTGTAAAAAGAGTCCTAGAGAAAGCTTGGTAAGGACTCAAGTCCAAAAGCTTATCAAGCTAGGCCAAAAATCCTCTCTTCACTCCAAATCTCTGTGACTCAGACTAACGTAGCTAAAATAATAATGGCACGTGCCTGTCACCTTTATTTCCCAACTCAGATGGTTGGGCACCTATTTAAAGCTGACTGGCAATGATTCCAGAATTAAGAGCTGGCCATTTTGCTGCCACATCTCACAGAATGACAGCAAGCATTACAGCACTTTTCACCAGCACCTCTCTCCTGACCACACAGGGAAGTGACTGGAAAACCTTTAAAACACCCTCTTCGATCTAAGCAACAACGTTCAGTTGTAACAATATCAAATATCTCACGTTCATAGTGTTCTATCTTGCTGATCTTCTGAAAGAAGCTGTTACTTTAATGTGAATTGTATTTAATTTTTTTTTTTTTTTTAAAAGAGCTTTGGATTGAATAGAGATCTTAGAAGAAATCCAGAGCTACTGTACAAATTGTTGCCATCATTCCAAAAGTATCTCGCTGTTAGGCAAAGCTGTTGTAAACAGAACAGACTATAGCATACAAAGGCAATACCTGAATGTGCTGAAGGAGAGACGGATTCTTAGCCAATAAAAAGGAGCCATATGCCTTTGTGTAAGGACTAATTTCATCCATTGTACTGACAAATTATCTTAAACAGGATGATCAAGTTACAGATACTCATGAATTACAAACGGAGTGGAGAAACCTAGAATTTCTTCTAGTGGTTTATGGGATTTGTCACTACTCAAATGAATGGAATGAGATACACATTGCATGTGAATTACATCTAGAAACATAAGAAGAAAAACATTTAAGGAATCCAAACCAACTAAATTGTTAACGTTCATGATTACTGGTTTGTTAAAAATCCTCTCCACCGTGGTCTACCACACTGAGGATACTCTGATTGCCAGATGTCAGACATCTCTCAAGATGAAGCAAACATGCTTAAATAATCCCTGTGCAACTCGGAACTTGGTGGAAGAACTCCTGTGGCTAGCACAAATCCCAAAACACGCAAGGGGGAAACGGCTTAAGTAAGCAAATTTAGTATTAGAATGTCTTGCTGCAGTGTTTTGTTGGCCGAGACCAATTTCTTACACAGCCTCTGTGCATCTTAAGAGAAGTCTGACTGACTGACTGAAATCATGCCAGTCTGTATCTTTCCATGCCAAGCGCTACACATAAGGCCTCTGGTTCTGCAAGAACATCTCCATACACTGAACTTCGCATCATGCAAATAAGGGCTCAAAAGTCACTCCAGGCCCAGCCCACACAAGCGTGTTATCCTGTAAATAAGGAAAGCTGTAAGCCTAGAATGGCAGTCAGCTCTCTTTTAAAGGAAATGGTAATGCGTTCTACACGATGTGACATAGGTACTTCAGCCTCATTTCCCAACAGCACCCAAAAAGCTAATGAGCAGTAATGGTACATTGCAAATCTGCACTAAATTCCTAGGGACAAGCCTTCATTTTGTAGTATGTCCTCATTTTCATTCTTTGTCTAAGATGCTTTGCTTGCTCCTACCCATCGAGAGAAAGAAACCTGAATTTACGTTTACAGCTACTGAGTTGGATGGTAAAAATATTTTGTAAAAGGGCAAAAAGCAAAGACTTCTTCAACTACTAGAGAGCATCTTCATACAGAAAATAAACATTTTACTGTCAAAGTTCCAATTATGGACTCTAATTATGGCCTGGGCTCTTCTCAGCGATGGTCAGTGATGGGGACAATGGCTAACAGGTACAAACTAGAACAAGAGAGTTTCACTTGAACTTCAGAAAAAAGTTTCTTTATTTTGAGGGCGCCAGTGCACTGGAAAAGGCTGCCCAGAGAAGTTGTGGAGCCTCCTTCTCTGGAAGCTTTCCAAACCCCCCGGATGCATTCCTGGCAACCTAATCTAAGTGTATGTGCATTAGCAGAGGGATTCGACTAGATGATCTCCAGAAGTACCTTCCAACCCCCTACCATTCTACAATCCTATACACTTCACTAGTTGCAGAGATCCCTTAAATCTGTAACCCTGTGCTCTCAAGATTCTGACCAGACTGCCTGTGTGGCACTAGGAGTACAAACACTTTGAAATATACATTTGTGTTGATTCATAATATGTTTTAAATTTATGACTACTATGTATTTAATTTCACTTGCAATTCTATTAGTCAGCCACCAAAATCAACATGCACAAGAAGGAATACTCACGTGGAACCAGTATCTCCTCTGTGTGTTTCAAAACATTCTTGTCACTCCTCATTTTCTCCTATATAGAACACCAGTGGCCAAGAACTTGAAAAGTGACAAGAACGTGTGGACAGAGTTGTGAAATAGCTTTCTGAAGGTGAAAAGGAGAAAGGAAATTTCTAAATTCAGGAAATAATTTTCTGACTAGCTTGGACATTTTGAACAACCACTGTGGTAAAGTTCTCCTCAGGGGCAGTTTTGCCTCATCTTCCAGGCTGCACAAAGTTCACACAGAATTGTAACAAGTGCTGTGTTAAGTAACGGGATGTACAAAATGAGTACAAACTTCTACAGATACAAACTTCTGCCACACCAAAGAACTCAGAGAGATTAATTAATACAGGAGAATGGTAATTTTGAAGCCATAAATTTTCTGTCTGCTTGTTTAGGTTACAGGTGATAACTTCTAAGGTTACCGATGAAAAGATAACAAAGCACCATGGAAACTTCCATTAGGACTGACGGTTCTTCAAAAATCAATCAATGAAAGGTATTACTAAGAAGTTAAATGCACAAATATCTACTGGAGAATATTCTCATTCCCATCTTACAGGAACTGCTTACAGGGCACTAGTGGTGCCTGTACTATGTATACATTTAAGATTGATGATATACTGCAGTGAAAGTTTGATAAATTGTACAAAATTACCATTGGAAAAAAAAAGGTAGATAGTATAAGACTCATTAAAACTCAAACTCAGCAGCAGACAATGGGGAACTGGTGTGCTACGCATTTCATGTAATTTTGGAAAGTCAGCCTTTTCCCATCTGGTCCTCTACAACAGCAACAAATCTAATAGCAAAAAGGCAAACATAATGGCGGGTGTGGATGACTTGTAAGCTCATGTTATCAAATTCAACTGCCTCCAAATACACTGAAACTGAACACATGAAGCCCCAGGGTGCCAGTGAAACAGATTTAGATCATCACATACTAAAGAAATATTAATTAAGATCTACTATCTATAAAAAGCATTTGCAATTCATCCAAGATAAAAGAGAGCACTTGCAAGAAGTAGCTTCTTATAAAAGGCTTCTTACACGTCACATTCATAGCATTAGTACATTACCCAGTAATGAGATAGATCAACATGCTGGAATTTTTAAACCCTGGCAATCCTGATAATTCGAATGGCTTTCCCCTTTTGCACAGCTTCAGCTNCAATACTTTGGCTTGAATGTAGCCCAAGTCATAATGTAGGAGACTCTATTGGTTTTGTCTTTTTCAAACACAAACATGAACCCCTTGTCTTAAAGTTTCCTTTCATTTTCCTTAAATGCAGAAGCTGACCTGAACTGTAAACAGCTATTAAACCCAAATGGAATTGTAAAATATTGATAAAAAACGAGTTGGTCCAGACCTTTTGCTCTGATCATTGTGTTTATATTAACGTATGGGAAAACAACCCAAACAATTGCTATTGGGGCCCTATTTTCATACACTAACCTTAAATACAGCAAGACTGCTTAAGTGCTGTACTATTCTCTGTGCTTTTGAGGGACATGAGTCATTGTTTTCAATTAAATCGCACCAAAAAACACAGCCACAATGAATTTATCCTGATGCATCAAAAAATCTGAACCTCTCAGAGGTTGCCGTGGTCTTTCAGCATGCTTATTTATGAACTAATTTAGTATTTCATTACAGTTTTAATTACTATGAAATGAAGAATTAATCTCATCTAATTACACAAATTGATTTTGCTCGAAGTGGCACATTTACACAGATTAAGACAATGACTTGGGCTCGCTCATTCTATCCTAGGCACTTTGACATTTCACAGCACATAGATCATTTGACCCCAAGGTGCACAGCTTACTTGAACTGACCACCAGCTGTTTCTACACCTACAGCCACCTTCTCTTCAGCAAACATACCCCAATTTCCTACTACCAGAATGTCTTAAAATAGCAGCTCATCAGATTCAACTAATGCTAAACCTGCATGCTGGAACACATGCATTCAAATCTATTTTGAATGCTACAAATCTCTTTAAATAGAATCTTATTTCTGAAAGAGCCCAGCTGTAATCTCTTTCCACATAAAAGGTTTTATTTTTTACCTTCCATATAGCAAACACTATAAACGAGTCTGCTTCTCTAGAGACTATATGCATTAGACTAAGTGGAAAGTTGTCATGACAACATCACTGTTATTTTAGGGTTTAGAAATTCATGCCAAGTTAAAGGGTAGTGGTCAAGAGCAACAGTTTTATAACTTCTCTTTCTAAAGTTTAGAACAGAAGAGTTAAGCCTTATGCTTAAAATTGGAATGAAAATTAATTACAGTAACAGGAGAGCATCTTTAGCTGTCTATTCTGATAATAACTTCTGACATTTGTCCCAATGTGAAAGACAAGACAGTCTGAGCAGAGTCACTTTTTCAGTGTGCCCAAAAGATTGAGCTCCACCCTCCACTTTCAGAAATGGACAGTTGAAAGGTTGAATCACTGGGGGAGAAAGAATGGGAGCAGCTGTTCCAAACTTTCAAGTGCCTCCACCAAAGTTTGAAAGCCAGCAGGCCAGAAGGTAGCAACCTTCACACCCTTCTTCATTGCAAGTGCTCCAGAAAATCTGTTACACAGTGACTTACAGCTCTGTTACTCAAAGAACAATTAAACCATAAATCTTTGAAGATTCAAAAGCTTAGGTGTTGCTCTCAGATCCTCAAAAGCAGTTAGATAACCCACTTGATTACAATTCAATTTTCAGGTCATTTAGACACTTTCCTAAGGATGGTTCACAATGTTTACAAAGGCTTTTTCTCTGCAAACAGCACACATAGTGCATTTCTGCATAAAGTCAAAGATGTCCCTGCCCATAGTAAAGGGGTTGGACTAGGTAATCTTTCCAACTCAACCCACTCCATGACTTATGACTATACATTCTGTAATTGTAAAAGTTCTAAAATAAAAGGACATGCTTATCTCGAGTGTTTAAAAAAAAAAAAAAATGCTCCTGAGCACAATTGCCTATGCTTTCAGGATGGTGAAAATGTTAGCTCTGATCAGTTAAATTGTGAAAGCTTGAAGTTTTGCTAAAATTTGATTTAAGCAAGCTCCAAATCAGAGCATTTTTAACTTGGTTCCTGACCATAAAGATAGTCACCTTCAGGCTCATAAAACTGAAAGTTGTTTAAGACAACAGTCAATTCTAAAGACATTAGAAGAGAAACACTGTACCCAACCACTGTATAAAAACAAACACTTCGAACAAAGACTAGAAGCGTTACTAACTAGCGCACTGTGTATGCATGTTATGGGAAAAGGGCACGTACCTTGACTCTGATAACAGACTTACGGTGATAAAAGCAGCAAAGTGCTGCAATCAGCATTTGAAAAACATCATAACCTTTCGGCATTTTCGGTTTTGCTGCTTGTGGCTCCTCAAGAATGAAGACAACTGTCACTATTAGCAGTGTTCAAAGGTTTAACAAGCGCCTTAGTATCGCCACTGCCTGACAGAGCTGCTACCGCCCCCTACTCACGTATCAGTCCCGGACACTTCCCACAGCTGAACCCGATAGAATCAACTCAGCGGCTGCCAGCATGCTTACTTCCAGCACCCCATACAGAGAGTCCCAGAACCCTCATGTGATGTTTCACTCACCCGTGAAATCCTACCTCGTCTATCTTGGTATTCCCCAGTTCAGAAATGTATTTAAGCAACCAGCTCAAGGCAAACTTCCCTTCTTGATGCGATACAATATCTGACTGTCTCCCTGTGCTGATAAAAGCTTAATTAGTTGCTGCAGCTCATTCATGTTACATCTCTATCTGTATCATCAATAACATACATTTAAAACACATAAAAGAAAAAAGCTAAGAGAAAACACAGTTTATTACTGCTCCCTTCATACTCAACTAAGAATTATATCCTTATAGCTTAGGTAACCAAGGAAAACAATAAATCGGTTTATTGTTAATTAAGATGCTTAAGTCAAGTAACTTGTCAAATTATAATAGGTGTTACAGAAAAGACCTCACCTCCCTAGCAGCCCAGTTAACAGACTTGGTGAAAGGAAACAAATGCACTGGACTGTAGCATGTAAGAAAGTGTGTAATGCTCAAAAAAAATAAAAAACTTCTATGAGACGACTCATTTGTAACCTCGATAGTATCAATAAGTCCAGAAGTCACAGGTATTTGAGATCTTAGATTAAGAATTAATTAGTCTTAAGAAATGGTTAAAAGGAAGAGTTATTTTTTCATCAGCAATAAATGTGTTCCACCATTAGGAGGGTACATATACTAAACGCTTACTGATATCCTCAGCACTTGCAAGGCAGTACTTCTCATCTAATCATAACAGAGTACTTGCATCCCACATTGACTGTCACTTGAGTGGCCTCAGTGCCTACATCAAGAAGTGGGACTCGGAATATAAACAAAGGAACAGTGCAGCAACACTGAGCAAAGAAAAGATATAAAATGTGCACTGCCTTCCAGCACAAGTGGGATGGAGGGGAAATGGGATGCGTGGAAATAACAAAAAAGGTAAATGAAATTCACGAATTATTTAGGAGAGGAGTTTCTGCTTTGTAATGCTGACAAGTGTTAGTAGTATTGCACTACACTGTAAGGTTTCATTTGGAATGCCAAGGACAGGAACTGTCCAGACAACTCAAAGCTACAGCATATGAAAAGAAGGGCTATTACTACTACTGATGTATTTTGGCAGCAGAAACCAACGAATTTTGCAGTACAAAACTACTTCTTTTTGCTCTGAAAAAGAATTAGAAGCAAGTTCCAAAAAAGGAGAGCTCTTTATGAAAAATAAATAAATAAAAAAAAATTATGACCTAGCCAATGAATAAAACCATATTGGAATTTAGAGGAAAGTTCTGAATCATCACCAAGAATAAAACCCCCTAGTTTAAAAAAAAAAAAAAA
>VWYK01000009.1:17092-30591 GCA_013399775.1 Semnornis frantzii | reverse complement strand
GAACTGGACTCAGTACTCCAAGTGAAAATGTCTGGGTTTAGGTCACAGTTTTATTCCCTCTATTATTTTCTGAAGTTAACACTGCCCATTAGAAACATAAAACATCTGCTCCAAAGCCATTTTTAATCCCTCATCCAAATGACAGAAGAGAACCAGATGTAGTGACTTAAAGGTCTGTGATGCTCTTACTCAGTGACAGCACTAACACTCCCCATTGTCAATCATAATTCATCAGAAAGAACTACAAAGATTTAAACACTTGAAGAGATCTCCCAAATAAAAATGCTCTGTTGACTTCACTGATTCCTAACTTGATTTCCAGTACAGCAATTTCTAGATGACCCATCTTCCTTAAGTCAAATAAATGCTGATAGAGGAACAGGAGGAAGTGGTCTCTTAAGCAAACCAGAACTCAGTAATTCAGCTGTGTGTGGCAATTTCAGTTTTTTCATTGCAGTTCTAAACATCTGATGCACTGTTAGCAAAATCTCTGGTAACACAGCAATTGAGCTGTGAAAAGCATCTGATAGTGCCTGTGGTAACAGGACATGGGGTGATGGGTTTAAATTAAAGTTGGGATATTTAAACTAGAGAGAAGGAAGAAGGTGATGATGCATGATCAAATGCAGATCACTGTTTTCCCCATCTTCTTCTGCAATAAGCTGCAGGATGTAATATATCTGACAGCAGGTGGTGGAATCACAGACTGGTGGGGGTTGGAAGGGACCTCTGGGGATCATCTAGTCCAAGCCTTCTGCTAAACCAGGGTCACCCATAGCAGGTGGTCCAGGATCACAGTCCAGGTGGCTTTGGAATCTCTCCAAAGAAAGAGGCTCCACAACCTCCCTGGGCAGTCTGCTCCAGGGCTCCAGCACCCTCACAGTAATGTTTTTCCTCCTGTTCAGGTGGAACCTCCTGGGTTCCAGTTTGTGCCCACTGCCCCTTGTACTGTTGCTGGGCACCACTGAAAAGACTCTGGTCCCATCCTTTTGTCCCCCATCCTTCAGTTCTCTGAGCATTGACTAGATCCCCTCTCAGGCTGATCTTCTCCAGGCTCGACAGCCTCAGGTCTCAGTCTTTTCTCCTCACAGAGATGCTCCAGGTCCCTCAACAGCTTTGTAGCCTCCAGTGGACTGTCACTAGTAGTTCCCTGTCTCTTCTGAATGGAAGAGCCCAGACCTGGACACAATACTCCCAGTGTAGGTTCACTAGGGTAAAGGAGCAGGAGAACACACTCTTCTTAACGCAGCACAGGATCCCATTGGCCTTCTTGGCCATGAGGACCCTTTGTTGGCTCACAGAAGGAAATGGTGGATCACAATGAGCACAACAGCCCCAATTTTAGGCTTCTGCTAATTTCCACATAGATGCACTTCCCAGAAGACCTGCCCACTGATAGTTTCTCCTACTGACACTTCCCCACCATGGCTCACTTCTGCTATATCTACTCTCATCTACGTTTCATGTTTTGCTTCTCACAACATCTCCACTTGCTCTGCTTTTTCTACCCAAACACTTAAAACCTCCTTTCTCCAGCTGGAAGGAACCCAAAGAGATCATCCAGTCCAACCCCCCTGCCACGGCAGCACCAGACAATCTAGCTCAGAGCACACAGGAACACATCCAGACAGCTCTTGAAANGTGAGAAGAGCCTGTCCCACCTCTCCTGATTCCCAGCCCTCAGGTATTTATAAACATTTATTAAATCCCCTCTGCTTTCTCCAGACTAAGCAGCCCCAGGTCCCTCAGCCTCTCCTCATCAGGCAGTGCTCCAGTCCCCTACTCATCCTCATAGCCCTCCACTGAACTCTCTCGAGCAGATCTCTGTCCCTCTTAAACTAGGGAATCATAAAATTGTCAGGGCCGGAAGTGACCTCAAGGATCATCTAGTTCCAACACGCCTGCCATGGGCAGGGACAGCTCACACTAGATCAGGCTGACTGGACCCACATCCAGCCTGGCCTTGAAAACCTCCAGGGATGTGTCTTCTACCACCTCCCTGGGTAATCTGTTCCAGTGTCTCACCACCCTCATGGTGAAGAACTTCTTCCTCACATCCAATCTAAATCTACTCACTTCTAGCTTTGTTTCATTCCTCCTAGTCCTATCACTACCTGACATCCTAAACAACTCCCCTAACAGTTTTCTTGTAGACTCCCTTCAAATAGTGGAGGGTCACAATAAGGTCTTCTCAGAGCCTTCTCTTCTCGAGACTGAACAGTCCCATCTCTCTCAGTCTGTCTCCACAGGAGAGAGAGACTCCAGCTCTCCGATCATCCTCATGGCCCTTCCCTGGACATGCTCCAGTATGTCCATATTTTTCTTGTAATGGAGGCTCAGGAACTGGATGCAGTGCTCAAGGTGGGGTCTCACCACAGAGAAGTAGAACCTGCTGGCCTTTTACACAGAGTCAAGGAGAAATTAAAACATGCTGATATTCACAAACATTTTTATATTTAAAACACATGGAAAACTAAGATACAGAGTGCCTTGTTTAAATTGAGACAGACCCTGAATGTTCTAGGTACAGTTTCTTCCCTGTGATATGGAATGAAAACACCTTGGCTTGTGTGGAGATTGCTATGCACATGACTTTAAGGCAAGCAGCTTCTAATTCTTCAACACATCAATTCCCATAGTTGAGAGCTGCTTGACATTCTGAACTCAGCACACACAGGCTCCCTCTCCCCACTTTTTACATGATGCCCTTCCAAGAAACATCACTCACTTGGGTAGACTGACTTATTCAAAAGGACCAGCACATTTAAAAATAAAAATTCACCCATGAGCAACACAGGCCAGTAGAGTGAGTTTTGAGACTATATTTTAATTAAAGAGATTAAGAGAATAAGTAAGAAAGAATAAATGTAGGAATAAGTGGTGAAAAATACTACTCAGAAGCGGAGGGGGAAAAAAGGGCCAAATCTTACATTTGGAAACAGTGAAGATGATGAAGAGTTTGTTCTTTGTGAACCAGATGATGATTGAAATGACATTAAAAACTAAGGGAGAATGAAGTAGTCATAAATATGGCAGGGGGGGAAGATGTACTCAGCCCATTTTTCCCCATGATCAACCCACCAACTAAAGGAATGGTAGCAAACCACTCATCTGAAAAGCCTGGCAAAAAGGACATTGGTGGGGTAGTTTTAAAATAGAATCAACAGCTTCTGTGGAGGAGATCAGATAATGCTTGCACCGTGAAGATAGAGCAGAAGAGGTGGTGGAGAGAAGATAAACCCTGCAAGAGGCGAGGTAGTCAAAGTGGGAAAACAGAAGTGAAATTGGATGTACCTTGAATACTGTGTTCTGTCTAAGGCACCTCACTCCAAGAAGGACATTGAGGGGCTGGAACGGGTCCAGAGAAGGCCAAAATAACAAGTGAAGGGTCTGGATAACAGGTCTGGTGAGGAGCAGCTGGGGGAACTGGGTTGTTTAGCCTGGAGAAGAGGAGGCTCTCTGCAACTCCCTGAAAGGAGGTCATAGTGAGGTGGGGGTTGGTCTCTTCTACCTAGTATCAGGTGATAGAACAAGAGGAAAAGACCTGAAATTGTGCCAGGAGAGGTTTAGGTTGGATATTAGGAAAAATTTCTTTCCTGAAAGGATAGCTAGCCATTGTAACAGGCTCCCAAGGGAGGTGGTGGAGTCAACATTCCTGGAAGTGTTGGAGAAATGTGTGGCCATGACACTTTGGGACATGGTTTAATGGCCATGGTGGTGTTATGTCAATGGCTGGAGTTGATTACCTTAGAGGTCTTTTCCAACCAACACAGTGCTATGGTTCTATGGGATGTGCAGTGTGCATGCAGCCCAGACAGCAACCGAGTCCTGGGATGCAGCAAGAAAAGCATTGCAAACAGGGCAAGGGAGGGGGTTCTGCCCCTTTGCTCTGCTCTTATCACACCCCACCTGGAGTCCTGTGTGCAGTTCTGGAGCCCCCAGTACAAGGGGACATGGAACTGTTGAAGCCAGTCCAGAGGAGGTCATGAAGATGCTCAGAGGGCTGCAGCAGCTCTGCTATAAGGACAGGTTGTGAGAGTTGGGGCTGTTCAGCCTGGAGAAGTGAAGGCTTCCAGGAGACCTTCTAGTAGCTTTCCAGCATCTGAAGGGGGCCTACAAGAAGGCTGGGGAGAGACTACTGACAAGGTCTTGTAATGACAGGACGAGAAGTAATGGGTTTAAACTGGAAGAGGAGAAATTTAAACTGGATGTTAGGAAGAAGTTCTTTCCAGTAAGGGTGGTGGAACAGGTTGACACTGGCACAGGTTGTCCAGGGAGGCTGTGGCTGCTCCCTCCCTGGAGGGGTTTAAGGCTAGGTTGGATGAGGCCTTGAGTGACCTGTACTAGTGGGAGGTGTCCCTGCCTATGGCAGGGGGTTGGAATCTTTGAGGTCTCTTTCAACCTAAACCATTCTATGATGAGAAAAGCACAAACATTGCCCAACTTCCCCCAGTGCCTAACTCAGATGGCAACACAGAGGGGCAAGATGACCACGCATGCAGGAGTAGAAGCACAAAAGTAAGGGAATGGTGGCAGTCAACCCTTCAGTTTGGATTTTCTTCCTGTCACTAGTTAGCGTGGCAAGTTCTTAAGCCAATGCAAAGGCTCATTTCCATGTTCCATTTTAACAAACCAAGTAGGAAGTGTTTCTTCTGCTACTGCTGCCAAGTGAAATGGCACTGCTCCTACTACTTTTAAACACTTGGGATCTAAAAACTACCTTCATTTCATGTCAGTGGCTGAGAAAATTCTCCTGTTACCACAATCAGATGCAGACTCCAGTGAGACTACTTAAGCTGTGTAATAAAACAGTGAAATAAAAAAGGCATTTAAAAAAAATTACAATTTAAGTAAAAGGATCAATCTCGTTTGGTTCCCAATGTTATTGATGAGAGTGAATATTTATGCAAGGCCAAAAAAGCCAGTCTCTTTACTTGTCAGGGCCTAAAATCAACCTACAATGATGCCCAGCCACTACTAGGAATAAAAAAAGGTCTAGATGAATTGACCTGCTGTTTACAGAAGGTTTGGTAGAGTCCACATCACAGAGACTTGATGTTCCTTTCTACATCTACAGACACCTCTCCATCATGAACATGCTGTTAAGGGGCAACAACTGGATCCATGCTTGACAGAGTCATAGAAGGCTTTGAGTTGGATGAAACCTTTACAGTTCATCTAAGTCCAATCCCCTTGCAGTCAGCAGGGACAATTGCAATCAGAGCAGGTAGCTCAGAGTCCCAAACAACCTGACCTGGAATGATTCCAGGGATGAGGCATCTATCTGGGCAACCTGGGCAAGGGTCTCACCAAATTCAGGATGAAAAATTTCTTCCTTCTCTCCTCTCTGAATCTCTCTCTTTCAGTTTAAAGCTTCACCCCTTGTCCTGCTGCAACAGGCCCTGCTCAAAAGTCTGTCCTCAGCTTTCTGATCAGCCCCTTTAAGCACTGAAAGGCCACCAGAAGGTCTCCCTGGAGCCTCTTCTTCTCCAGGCTGAACGAGCCAAACTCTTTCAGCCTGGCCTCACCACAGAGGACTTCCAGTTCTCCCACCATTGCTACATCCTCCTCTGGCTCTGCTTCAAGAGGTCCATGTGTCTGCTGTGATGAGGACTCCAGAGCTGGCCCCGGCACTGCAGCTGGGGGTCTTTGCAGTGGGGAGCAGAGGAACAGAATCTCCTCCTTCCACCTGTTACCCATACTGCTGGGGATCAGCCCAGAACACAGCTGGGTCTGGGCTGTAAGCAGGCAGTGCCAGCTCACATCCACCAATACCCTCAGGTCCTTGTCCACAGGGCTGCTCTCCATCCCCTCATTTCCCAGCCTGCACTAATTCTAGGGCTCACCCCAACCCAGGTGCTGGACCTTGAACTTGGCCTTGTTGAACCTCATGAGGTGTTCACATGGGCTTGCTTCTCTAGGTTGTCCAAGTCAATCCAGATATCTTCTCATTCCTCAGGTCATCCCTCAGCTTGGTGTCATCTGCAAACTTGCTGAGGATGCACTTGATTCTGCTTCAAACTTGTCTAAGTACTTGATGGGCAATGAAGTCTCACCAGCACTTTCCTTATTTGCCCTTTTCCCAGTCTGAGGGCATTCATGTGTCCCTGCCTATGGCAGGGGCTTGGAACCAGATGATCCTTGAGGTCCCTTCCATCCTTACCATTTTATGATTCTATGTCTGCAATAACTGGAGACCTGCAAAGGCCTAAGTTCAGAACTCAAACAATTGTATTTATTAAAAGCTAAAGGACCTCAGAGATTTCCAAACTAAATACAACTTCCTTTAAAACATCACAACAAGCAGCTCGACAGTTGAAATTAGAATGCATTAAATAATAATTCATGCTAATGACATTAGAAAGCATTAAATTATAATCCATTCTAATTACTCCATTATGCATTAAATAATTCTAACCCAAGGGGGTCTGATTCTTCAACAGAAAACATGTTGGTGACCAGCCCTGACAGAGCAGTGAATGAAATGAGGCAGGCAAGTGAAGAAAACTGGACAAGAGCTGGGCCATTATACATTAACTCCCATGTTTTAGAATATAGAGAAGCCCTGAATGACTGTAAACTTCAGAAACATCCTCAAAATGGTCTTTTATATTTCTGTCTGCAACGTTTGCTAAGAATAAACCCTTTAGTCATGCTCTAGAAATCTGATGTGTGGTCCAGAGCAATAGTGGAATTGTTTTGGAGAATGCAAATAGTGTACAGAGCCTTGCTTACACCAACATGCAGTGAGTGCCTGCAGAAATGTGAGGATTCATTGTTGGATGGTCTAGTAGGTAACAGAGAAAAATCAAACCAATAACACCTCTGAGATATTTGTGAATTTGATTTAGAGAAATTGAAGGAGGAAGTAACTGAATACACAGCTCTTGTTTACAGAAATACGGGGTTTAATTTGCCAGAGGATCTGTAGGAGTGTGCACAAGTGATAATGTATGCTAAGAACACACAATAACATGGCCTGTGTGGGCAGTAGGGCGAGGGAGGGGATTCTGTCCTTCTGCTCCCCTCTGGTGAGACCCCACCTGCAGTGCTGGGGCCAGCTCTAGAGCCCTCAACATAAGAAGGTCATGGAACTGTCAGAGCAGGGCCAAGGGAGGACAGTGAAGATGATCAGAGGGCTGGAGTACCTCTGCTGTGAGGCCAGGATAAGAGAGTTTGGGTTGTTCAGCCTGGAGAAAACAAAGCTCCAAGGCAACCTTCCTGTGTCTTTCCACTATTTGAAGGTGGTTACAGGGGAGCTAAGGGACTTTTTTGCAAAGGCATGGAGTAAACAGGATGAAGGGTAATGGCTTCCAACTGGAAGGAGACGGATTTAGATTAGACATTACGAAGAAATTCTTCCCCATGAGGCTGAGGGACTTGCCCAGAGAGGTTGTAGAGGCTCCATGCCTGGAAGTGTTCAAGGCCAGGTTGGATGGGGCCTTCAGCAACCTGGGTTAGTAGGGAGAGTCCCTACCCATGGCAAGGGGGTTGGAACTAAAGGATCTTTAAGGTCCCTTCCAATCCAAACCATTCTGGGATTCTGTGATTACTATTTTGGAGCACATTCACATATGTTCAACACTGAACTAGTTCCATGGAATTACCCACTTATTTTTGAAAACCTGTTCTAACTAATTGGGATAAAGGTTAATTCCAGGTACCACTGGAAGATGTTTAACATCAATGATGTTTTCAATGACAAGTCTGAAAAGGTTCTTATACAACAAATTTACAGGATGCTAAAACTGGGACTTCTAACTCCTGGTGGGAGACACACACTTGGGTGCTAGCAGCAAGATTCATGCATAATTTTCCTAGGCTCCCCTCTAAGATCAACAGATGCCATCAAAGCATTGATATCAACCTGTAAAAATCAATTCAGTTCTGCAAAGTTTCATCTGGAAGAAAGCTGACGGCAAGAACAAGCTTTGTCATGGGATCTGGGCTGGAAAACCCAGTTACAAAATTCACATGCCAGCTTTAGAAACAAATTTCATAATTTGCCATCTTTCCCCACAAAAGCCAGGAAAAGCTAAAAAAAGCAAATCAAAACAAACAATAAGCACTTGGAGATATGAAAAGGAGGAGAGATGGAACTCACAGGAGAAAATCCCCCTCCATGGAGAGTCCTGGTTTCATCAGAGAAAGATCTGGCCAGCTTTGGAGAGAGGGAAGCAGAAAAGCCCCTCCAGAGAAGTCCTGCCCCATCAAGCAGAAGCTTTAATGAAGCTGCCAGTATCAACATCCCAAGGATTTGAACGCAAGAAGCCCCACCAGTGGGGGGTTTGAAAGCTCTCTGATTTCTGCTGGAACAGCTGCTGGTGCACTAGGAGAATTATTCAAAGAGATATAGTGATCCTTTAAGCAGTAAAGTCAGCTTCCTGACTAAAAGCCTTCATAAAGCTTAGACCATAGAGCTCCTTGAAGTGATTTACTTGCTACCAACAGCAGTTCAACTAACCATAACATCATAGAATTGCTTTCTTTGATAAAAACCTTTAAGATCATTGAATCCAACCATTATCTAACTCCACCAAGGCTGGCTGGTGATAAACCATATCCCTCAGCATGTGTCTGCCTCTTTTAAACACCTCCAAGGATGGGGAGTTAACCATCTCCCCAGGGAGCCTGTTGCAGTGTTTGAGAATCCTAGAAGTGAAGAAATTTCTTCTAATGTCCAATCTAAACCTCCCCTGGTGCAACCTGAGGTAATTTCCTCTTGTCCTCTTGCTAGTTATTTGGGAGAAGAGACCAACCCCCCACCTTGCTGCATTCTCCTTTCAGAGAACTGAGAGAGCCAGGAGGCCTCCCTTGAGCCTCCTTGTCTCCAGGCTGAACAATTCCAGTTCCCTCAGCCAGTCCTCACAAGATCTGTTCTCCAGACCCTTCACCAGCTTTGGTACATTTCTTTGGACAAGCTCCAGGACTTCCAAGTCTTGTAGTAAGGGACTCAAAACTGAGCACAGTATTAAAGGTGTGGCCTCACCAGTGCCTAATACAGGAGGCAATTACTGCCCCAGTCCTGCTGGCCACACTATTCCTGATCTGGGCCTGGATGCTGGTGGCTTTCTTGGCCATCTGGGAACACAGGGCCTCATCTTCAGCCAGTTGTCAGTCAGCCCCCCCAGGTAATTTTCCACTGGGCAGTTTCCAGCCACTCTGCCCCAAGCCTGGAGCATTCATGGGATTGTTGTGACTCAAGTGCAGGACCCAACCCTTGCTCTTGTT
Organism: Semnornis frantzii; assembly: GCA_013399775.1. Lineage (NCBI taxonomy): Eukaryota > Metazoa > Chordata > Aves > Piciformes > Ramphastidae > Semnornis > Semnornis frantzii. Next base: position 21,360 of record VWYK01000009.1, on the reverse strand, counting down.
GAACTTCATCCCACTGGCCTCAGCTCATCAATCCAGCCTGCCTATGTCTCTCTGTAGAGTCTCCCCGCCCTCAAGCAGATCAACACACCTTCCTAGCTTAATGTAATCTGCAAACTCACTGATGGTGCTTCAATCCTTGTTCACATCATTGATAAAAATATTAGAGAACTGGCCCCAGTACTGAGCCCTGGGGACCACCACTGGTGACAGGCTACCAATGGGATTTACTCCATTCACTACTTTGGGGCCAGTAAGATCATCAAGTCCAAAATACAACTAGATAAAACTGTTATTTTCTTCCAACTCCTTTCTTTTGACAGGATTTTTATACAAGTTTCATTACACCCACTTCCCACTTAGCTTCCCAGCACAACAACAGGAGAAAGTAAAATGCTTTAGAGTAAGGATGTACTTGTCAATCTCCCAGCTGGAAAAGGGGCAAGACATGAAACTACTTCAAAATCTTCAACTTAGTAGATTCCAAGGTGTTAGTGCTAAAAATATGGTGAGATACATATACACAGAGAGAGAGACATTAAAAAAAAAATCCTGCTTAAATTATCTAGTTTCATGTCTTGACATTTAGTTTTCTTCATGAGACTTTCTTAAGACTTTCCTCACAGCAGTAGGTAAAATTTAGCACTTTACTGATCTTAAAAGATGCATGACCACTTAAATGGATACAGGACATTGGTCAAAAGAGATACTTTTTTTCCCCACATATTGAAGTAAGAACTGATGTATTTTACCCTTTTTTTACCTTTTTTTTTTTTTAACCCTTTTTTTTCTCCCCACTCATGATTTGGTAAATGCCAATTGCACAGAATTCACTTAAACATGAAGGGTTTAAAAGTGATTTGATAAAAAGTGACCATAAACTTGCTGAATGCATAATGAAGCTCTTCAAAGCATGTCATGGACTTAAGATTTCCTTGCTCCTTGAATCCGCTCTGTTGTCAGTGAACTGTACTGATGTGTTATCCTGCTGCACATCTTTCTATACTTTAGCATGAGAATTTCTCACAGAGATACACAAAGAAAGCCAAAACCTTACCACTTTTTCTTCATCTTCTTCAGAAAGCAATCACTGGAGGGAAAAGTTTTCAAGAATGGGAAAATGGAATCCTATCTCCTATCTCTGCACTTGCAGCATAGACTACTGTGAGGAAAACCCAATGTACTAGTTAAAAATCTTCTATTCCAGGCATTTAATAAAATTAATTCTCAGGTTGTTTATAAAGTTTGCATCACAAAAGCAGCATGCTAGGAAAGGTCTTATCTAATGTGGTTGACAAATAGGCTTTTAAAGTGCCTTAAGAATCATAAAATCATAGAACTTTTTTGATCGCAGAGCCCATTATCTAACTCTACCAAGGCTGGTGCTAAACCATGTCCCTCAGTACCACATCTCTGCGTCTTTTAAACACCTCTGTGGATGAGGATTCAACCACCTCCCTGGGGAAGCTCTTCCAGGGCTTGACAGCCCTTTCAGGAAAGAAATATTTGGCAATATCCAACTTAAATCTTCCCTGCTGCAAGTTGAGGCTGTTTCCTTTCATCCTGTCATTTATGTAGGAGAAAAGACCAAACCCCAACTGGCTCCAACTTCTTCAATGAGTTGTAGAGTTGTGAATAGAATTCCTCCAGAACTTGAACCCTGCACTGCAGGTGTGTCCTCACTGGTGCTGAGTACTGGCATAAATTATTTCCCCCTCTTCACAAATTATCATAAAAACTATGTTAACATTTAATAATTTCTGAGACTATACAAAATCTTATGCTTTGGTGGACTCTGGATTCAGTGCCACACTTCTCAACTCTCCAATACATAACGGAAATGCTCTCATCTCTTTTATCAAAGTGAAATTCAAGACGTAAACGAAACAACCCATAAATCCTCTGCAAGGTTCTGGCTTAAACATCTCCAGCATTTGTATCTGAGCATTAGATCACTTAAAGAATCTATTAAAGCTGACAGCATCTCCCTGACTGCAACAACTGGAACAATGATACAATTTTGGTTTGACTCACTGATACTGTGTGTTCATAAAAGAAATGCACATTACAGTGTGATTGCTTCATGCTGAAGGGTGGGTACTGCAGACAAGGAACTTTCCCAGGAAAGAAAAAAAACCTGTCTATAAGCAACTATGAGGCTTTTTTTTTTTTTTTTTTTTTCTTTTTTGCAAGCGAAANACTATGGGGCTTTTTTTTTTTTTTTTTTTCTTCTTTTCTGCAAGCAGACACTGGTATCAAGACTTTATTTCCTCTGGTTTAGAAAGTCTGAGTTCCTGCTCTGTTTCTCTTCACCAATACTCAAAGCAGAGAGCCAGCAAGAACTGGTAAGAACAGCATTAATCTGCCAACTTCTAGAATGATAGACTCACAGAATTGTTTTTTGGTTGGAAAGACCTCTAAGACCACTGAGCCCAACTGCCAATCTAAGACCATTAAACCATGTCCCAGAGTGCCATATCCAAACGTTTCTTGAATGCCTCCAGGGATAGTGACTCTACCACCTCCCTGGGCAACTAATTCCAATGTTTGAATACTCCATTTGTATTTTAGAATGATGAAAACTACCTTTAAAGTCTTAAAGAAACCCCTTTGGTCAAACTCATGTAACTCTAGCTCATGTCTGGGTGGATGCTGTTTGGTGTCAAGGTGTGGTTTTATGTCAGCCTCCAGGGATCAGGAAAAGAGCAACATGGCATTCTCAAGGCTTCCCTTGAGACACTGGAAAGCAGTGGAGGAGGAGATTCACAAATAAAGAGCAGAAAATCAAGGATTCTGCAGACAGGCGATTAGTGGGTTTTATGCCAGCCACAAGACTACTTATCTGCCTTCAGTGGCTTTTAATACAAGTGACATGCAGACGCAAAACGAATGAAGAAGAGAGAATCATTACTTCCATACCATAACTTAATCTATTCTTGGAAAAAGAAGGCAAAACACCACTCACATGAGTGCCTGCATCACTTGGATCACAGTGCTGCCCAGCACCAGAGAGATCCAGATCAGCAGGCTATTATGTCCCCAACGTTTGCAGCGGTAACAGGCAAATGACATACAACAGAACAACACTGCTCCTACCAACCTCAACTTAGCCCACTCTTGCTTTTTTTGTGTGATGGGCTTGGGATTATCATGCTATACAAAACACATCATAACACTCCTCTTCCATGGCAGGGTAAGAAGTTTTCCACACAGTTTATGTCCTTGATGAAGCATGTATTTGTTTCTTAAGAGAACACAGGATGAGTTCAGCCTGTGCCACAGACAACCTGGTGGTGTTACACTGGTTCGCGTATCAGAAGGAGCTCAATGCAGTAGCCAGCAACAAAGTCTAGATTGAGAAGCGGCCTGAAGGAGCTGTCTGGAGAAATGTTGTGGGGAAGGGATGGAAGGCTGCCCTTTCATTGCCCATCTCAGAAGCAAAACGCTCATATTATTAGGCGGGCTCAGACCCAGCAGCCCAATGAAGACGGCTGGGACAGAACTTTGGGCAAGTCCTGGTGAAGGGGTGAACGAGATGCAGCCTCTGACAGGAGGGAGAGCCTTCCAGACACACACCGTCACCTGGCAGCATCTTCACACAAAGAAGCACCGAAGGCAAGGCGCACGGGCACGGTCTGGACCTGGCAGCTTGCTGCAGGTGACCCTCCCTAAGCAGGGGGTTGGCAAGAGGACCTCTTGAGGCCCCTTCCAACCTCTGCACCGCCGTGACCGAGCTGCCAGGGGGGGTGAAGGGACAGGACGGGAGAAGTCCCGTAGGAGTCGAGCGAGCCCAGAGGCACCTTGAAAGCGAGAGGGTGGACTCTGGGGCTCTGCCCGATAAGCCTGTCAGGAGAACGGGCATCGTCCGAGCCTACGGGCATCGCAACGGTGCGAACCAGCAGCAGGCGAAGCCCTGCCGCTGCCCGTAGAGCGGGACAGGCACCTGCAGCGGTCCCGGGAGCCCGGGGAGAGGGGCGGGCGGAGAAGGGACCGTCCCAGGGGTCGCAGGGCGGGTTTCAGGCGCAGGTGCCGCCCGTCCGTCGTCCCCCGGGCCGCTACCACTGCTGCCACCGCGGCCGGACTGACCTTGCGCGGGGCGGGCACGAAGAGCCCCCGCCATTTCGGGCCGTTCTCCTCGCCGAAGAACTCGTACGGCTGCGGCGGCGGCTGCATGGCGCCCGCCGGCGGCTCCTCCGCATCGGGGCCGCCCGCCTCGCCGCTTCCCGCTGGCTACGGCGCCCGGGGCATAGGAGGGGGGAGAAGTAGAAGGG
>VWYK01000009.1:0-17026 GCA_013399775.1 Semnornis frantzii | reverse complement strand
GGCGGCGGGGTGAGGCACCCTCGGCCCGCTCGCTGCGGCCCCGCTACTGCTGCCGCCGCCCCTCGGCGCGCATGCGCGGCTGCCAGCATTCTGCCCTCCTCCGCCCATCATTGCGGCGCCCCCTGCCGACCGCGCCGCCGCCGCGCGCTCACGCCGGGAAGAGACCGCGCAGCATCTAGCGGCTGCCGGACTCTCAGGGGAGAGGTGCCGCTGCCTGGCCCTCAAGGAAAGCGGAGAAGAGCTGCTGCTGCCCGACCCTAGGGAAAATTGCAGCTCAGCACCCGGCATGGCCCAGGTTGATTAATTAGCTGAAGTTGGGAACCACGCTACGACGCCGAGTTCTGAGGTAGCTGTTTTCCTCCCGACCCCTGAGAACGCTGTCAGAGTCCCCTCCACCCCCGGAACCACCACTGCAGCCAAACTTTCCCTCGTTTTCCTTCCGATGGTGTTGTATTCACTCTTAAGACTCGCCAACAAAAGGAATGGATAAATGAAATCAGGAAAAAAAAAGTGCCTTTCTGCCAGCAAGAGTGTGATCTTCTAACACATTTCCCGGGCGCTTGCAGAGGCAGTGACAGCTCCTTTTGCTCCACGTTCCCAACCTTACTGCCATCTCAATGGTGTGGGAAGCTTCCAACAAAAGAACTATTTCTGTGAGAAGACACTTGTTCATCAAGCCCAAACCATAAGCAAAAAGGTAATCCTGTGTGCAAGTTCAGCATAACTCTGTCGAGATTCACAAGCCTGTGTATTGAATAGCTGCGATGTCAGAGAAGGCTCCAGGTAGAACTTGTGGCCTTTCAATACTTACAGGAACTTCAAAGAAAGCTAGGGATAGACTTTTGGCAGGGCTTGTGACAGGACAAAGGATGATGAGGTGAGATTTAGACTAGATAGTAGGAGCACATTCTTTACACTGAGGGTGGTAAAACACTGTCGCAGGCTACCTGGAGAGGTGGTTGATGCCTCATGCCTGGACCATTCCAGGTCAGGTCGTTTGGGACTCTGGGCAACCTGTTCTAGTTGCAGATGTCCCTGCTGACTGCAGGGGGGGTGGACTAGAGGACCTTTAAAGGTTCCGTCCAACCCAAAACATTCTGTGATTCAATGAAAGTAGACATCCCAGGTCAAGCGAGCCTCTCACCTCACACTTTATCCTCATCCCTGTGCTCTTCAGGATGGGACATTCCTCTCTTCTCCAGACAGCCTGAACCGCTTCGAGGTGTGGCAGTGGTGACTGGACACCATGAAGTACCCCTAAAGGAGCTCATCTTCCCAGGAGCAGCCATCCGGTGAGCCATGACTCTTTTTTTGCAGTATTTTACAAAGGATGGAAGATGATGTACTCTTCCCATAGCTTAAGACTGACCTGTTAGAGCCCAGAGGAGGGCCATGATCAGAGGCCTGGAGCGCCTCTCTTATGAAGACAGGCTGAGAGAGTTGGTGTTGTTCAGCCTGGAGAAGAAAAGCCTTCGAGAAGAGCTTAGAACAGCTTTCCAGTATTTGAAAAGGGCTACAAGAGAGCTGGAAAAGGACTTTGTACAAGGGCATGTAGTGTCAGGACAAGGGTTACTAGTTTCAAACTAGAAGCTCAATTTAGATGAGACAATAGAAATAAATTCTTCCCCATGAGAGTGCTGAGGCACTGGGACAGGTTGCCTAGAGGAATTGTATATGTCCAAGCCTCAAAGTATTCAAGGCCAGGTTGGATGGAGCCTTGAGCAACCTGGTTTAATGAAAAGTATCTCTACCTAGTTCCACCCCCTCCCCGCCCCCCCATAGATATCTTTAAGGTCCATTCCAATCCAAACCATGAATGAGGAATATACTGTGTCCAAAACCGCCCTAATGCATTTAATCATAATTTCAAGAATGACCATTCCACATGCCATTACATGTCCAGATCAGTCTTAAGACTAGTTTTGTCCACTTCATACATACCAGTGTGAGAAAAAGCTGTGGAGTGTGATAAGCACAGATAAGATACACACACTTTAGGATGACAAGTTTGGTCATGTATCATCCCCTTAAATATTATACAGAGCTATAACCTGCCTAATTCAGGTGAGAATTAGCAAATACTAGTGGAACTGTAAGTCAGAAGAAACACACAGACCTTACACCAACTAAAAACAAAACACCACACAATTTTAATCTTAGAAGACATATTTCTTAAGACATTCAAGTGAATTAGACTCATTTGGAAAATATTTTCAGATATTTTCACACATTGTGGGCAATGAGGTTTTACGCATGAAACTCCATTTTCATGATTCTCATTAAATTATTCCTTTTAAAAAGGTTTACAACTATCTCTAAAAATAGAAACTTTTCACAGAATGCTACCTAAAGATTCATCATCTGAAACCATCAGTTAAACTCTGCCCCAAAATCACCTCCTGTGAGTAAAAAGCACAGCAGGCTGCACAAGGAAATGTGCTGACTTCAGATTTGCCATCCTCTATGACTTGCTTTACATTTTAATGCTTTTTCTTCTGTTAATACATGTTGGGGCCACACCTCGTGTGGGAGGAAGTTGCTTTTGCAATCCTTTTGTAGGATTTACTGTTGATAGGCAACACTTCTGGCGGGGAGTGAAGATACGATTGTTTCGTTGTGCAGTAAAACTTTTTACGCAGCCGTGTGGCATTTCGGCACTTGGAATATCTGAATCTCTGTCTAGTGGTATTGTGGTCAAGAATAATGTCCAAAGCTTTGCTTTCAGGGGTTTATCATTTAATTTCTAGGCAGTATGCTTATACAGGAGTCACTTTCCTGGTAAAATAGATGTCACTAGGAGGGAATAAAAATAGAAGTTAAGCCCTTTTTCCCCCTCAAAGCAGCTCAGCTCTGTACAATAAACCCACCAGCCTGCACAACTGACCCCCCATGCTAACACTACCTCATACATGTCAGAGGAACACAGAAAGTAATTCTTTAAAAAAAAAAAAAGTATGGCAAATTGCCTGGTAGCAAACTACCCACAATTATCTGTGTTACCCAACATCCTGTGAACATCTGCTTGAGAACTATTCTCAAGTACTTTGTCCCTGGGGCCACGTAATTCTGTTTTGTAGCAATTATACAGAACACACCAAGATACTCAGCTAAGTTATCCTCATACTCATACAACACCTCTCACTATTTTAAACTACATTCCCCACACAGGCTCTTCCAGCCATACCCCTGAGAAAACATCAAGAGTTCAGAAGAGAAACCAGGACTTTCTAATCTCCCCTCTTCCCAGGCGTGTGGGAAATGGGAAGCCTTCCTGAGTCACCGCTGTTTGGGCTCCAAGGGAAGCAGATACAACATGACTCAATTAAGACAGGTTTCTGTAGCTTCCCTCCCTTCACATTTGCTTTTACAAAGACCATTTCCACCACATTGCTCAACCTGTTGTACAAAGCACCTTTTGCATTACCAGTATTCAAAGAGAAAAAACCCCAACCAACCCCAACCCCACAACCACTGGTTTCTGCTCAGTGCTGACTTTCTAGGTGCAAGTTAAATGAAAAAATATTCGTTATGTATACATTTTAACTTCAGTTATGTAAAAAAAAAACACAGCCAGCCATTGGATGGACAGCCTATCTAGGTGACATATCTAAACTGACTTGGATTTGGTAATCCCTTGTTAGGCTTATTTTGCTCTGAAAGACTACATCCATGTAGAAGGCTCTGAATTTGTGATAAAGCTCTTAATTCCGTATCAGCAGAACCCTTAAGCAGGGCTTATCCTTTATCTCCATTATTTTAATGTCACCTAGGGGACTGTAGACTCCAATTTCAACAGTCAGAAAGAAATCACACAAAGAATCACCCCATGTTTGTGTTTTTTCAGACAACCAACCCCATCCCCTCCAGAGTGTGAAGGGTGGCAATGTTCAGAGTAAAGGTATGGGAAGTCTGTGTGGGCAACTTCATCACAACTCTTCCTGTGTGGGCAACTCTTCCTGCTCCACCTCAAGACCCACTACAGTTGGAGAGACTCTCAAGTTATGCCTGGCACCAGCCCACCTATCCATGGGCTGTTTCTGCTCAGGAGGACAAAATTCTACTGCCAACAGGGCTGTTGGTTGCATTCTTCCACACTAGGTCTTACCAGGCACCGTAACTCCTCTATTTGTGAAGATGAGAAGTTGTGGGCTGGCCAAGGCAAACATTTCACATGCCGGTTGCAGAGCTCTCAAGCAACACGTTGCTTGTTTTATCTCTGTCACTAAAGGCTGCAGAGCTCTTACACAAGGGGTACAACCTCACTACAGCCCTCAATCATTCACAATTCGAATCTTTGCTGCACTTCATCTGCAATCATTTTTGCGATGGCCAGGGAGGAGGTGGCAGCAGGAGAAGGGGCATTTCGGACGTGAAGAATTCTGCTTCCAATATCTCCACTGCCTCCATCAAATACAAAGTCATCTACCAGATTTCCGTCACTGTCCAATGCTTGAGCTCTCACTCCGGATGGGCCCCTGTGATATAAAGGAAAAGCTCACCATCAGAAAACATTTTCTGAAGTCAGAAAATCAATTTTGTTCTGCTCTTGTGAAGGGAAAGAGCGAGGAGGGGCTGTGGAGTCTAAGCCCAGCCAGGCTTTTGGGGGAGCACAAGGAAGTTTTAACACTTGTGAGTCAGAGTGGGAGAAGTCTCGCAGTCATTACAGTAAAAGAAGGGCAGGTAGCCAAGCAGAGGATCTTTTCTGTCTTTCCTAGTTGAGAAGGTACTCTCCTCCCTACAGACATAAACATGTCTTCTTTCAAAACGGAAACTCTTTGTTCAGAAACAGCAAACCTTGTCATACATTAATTTCATGCCAGTGGCCTACTGCCCAAGCTGGGTAACTCCCTTTTACCACGCTCAAGCTTTTCTTACTCTGGATTTTCTCCCTGCAAATATTTTTACAGTTAAACACACCTCCATGTACCTAAATCTTGTCTTCCAAGCCTCATCAGTTCCTGAACTAAACTCTTTTGAATTAATTTCTCTCACAGTAAAAAGCTGAACACAATTAGTATGGCCAGCAGGACTAGGGCAGGGATTGTGCCCTTGTACTCAGCACTGGTGAGACCACACCTTCAATACTGGATTCATTTTTTTGGGGGCCCTCAAACTAAAAAGGACATTGAGGTGCTGGAAAGTGTCTAGAGAAAGGTGACAAAGCTGGCAAATGGTTTGGAGAAGAGCAACTGAGGGACTTGGGGTTGTTCAGCCTGAAGAAATGGAGGCTGAGGGCAGACCAGATGGGCTGCTGAGAGACATAGTTTAGTGGTGAACCTGGCAGTGCTGAGTTGGTCTCGGTGACATTAAAGGTCTCTTCCAACCCAAACGATTCTATGATTCTAACAAGCCTCTAGGTGTTGCTAACAAGAAAAGTTTTCTTTACCTGATTACATCATTGATGGTGACCTCAGGGATGAACTTCTGAAGTTCCTTCACCTGCGCGCTAAGGAAACACGCTCTGTACATTTCGCTCAGGCCGTAGGACAAGTTCCTCAGCACGAGCTTCCACAACCCACTGCAGAGAGAAAAAATAACTGCAGAAAGATCTTGCATGATAAATGCAGCTCTGCCAAACTAACACTAAGGAGGCAGCAAGTTCAACTGCACAGCAAAAGTTCCCATTCCCACCATCAGTAACTCAATCATTGTTTTCTCCTTGAGAAATATGTATTCCCTGCTTCAAAAACCTCCTGTTGGAGCAGGGTTGCCCACAGGAGGCTGCCCAGGATCACAATGTCCAGGTAGATTTGGAANCCCACTCCCACCCCCACCCCGCCCTTTAGTTCTGTCTGAGCATTGAGAAGATCCCCTTTGATGCTGCTCTTTTCCAGGCTCGACAGCCTCAGGTCTCCCTGCCTTTCCTCCTGTACAGAGCCCCCTTGGCATCTCTGTACTCTTCACTGAACTCTCTCCAGTAGTTCCTTGTCTCTCTTGAACAAGGAAACCCAGCACTGACTGAGTGCTCCAGAAGTGGCCTCGCCATGGCAAAGCAGATGGAGAAGAGAATCTCCAACAACCTGCTCTCCACACTTTTCTTAATTTTTATCACATTGCCTAGCTGGATTAAAATATTACACTGCCTTGGACCAAAGCCAAACCTGGAAGAGCTCCACTAGTAGTAACGTGGCTCCCCAGTACCTTCTGAGGAGCAACCACATTCTCAGACCAGCTGAGACATGTCTTGGTAGTTTATGAAAAATTCAAATATGAGATCATCTGAAGTGTCTTAGAGAAGTCCACCATTATCAGCATATGCCTGTCTTGAAACACACCTAAAAGCTGGCAGAAATAGGGTTTTGAAGAACTGTTTTCCACAAAAGTTGGCATTTAAATAACTATGGACAAAAAGACAAGATCCTACCTGTACATTGCAGCATCTAGAAAGTCTCCAGCACTGAACTGAAACCACTTGTAGCCCTCTCGCTTGAAGGCCAGTACTGCATTAGGGCCCAGCCAAATGCTGCCATCCATTCTTGGGGTGAAATGGACTCCCAGAAAGGGGAACCGAGGATTGGGGACCTAGCATGGGACACAACAGTTATTCAAACCAGACCAGAGAAACAGCCAGACAACTACTCAGGTCCACAAACTCATCTAGGAAATATAGAGAACACTTGTGAGGAAGGAAGGACAAGAATCTGCAGTTGTGTGAGAAAGTGTCCGGGGTTGGGCTAGTCCAGAACTGGTTCTGGTCAGTGCTGTGACTTCCCAGCTCAGGCTCTGCTCACTGAGGCACTTCACAGCAGGGCTGCACAGCCAGGGGCTGCTTCTAGCAGGGAGAAGCTGATGGGGAGAGTTCCTGCCAAGAACTGAGCTGCAGAAAGGCTCTGCCTGAGACTTACTCCTCTGTGCACCAAGGGCCCTGCCCCACCTTGGTGGGGCAGGAAGACAGAGGTGGCATCTGCAGGGAGGAACAGATAGGACAGGCGACCCTGAACTGCCCATCAAGGGATTGCATCCCATGGATGGCATCTTCAGGAACAAGCTGAGGGATCCCCAGGGTCAAGCATCTTCATCATTGGACAGTGTCCCAGGAGGACTTTGTCCCTTCTGCCTTCCATCCCAACCTGTGTGTTCCTTAATCTAGTTCCGGAATCCAGCTCCTGCTGAGTGCAGTGTGGGACTTGCCCAGTGCCTACTCCCAAGCTAAGTGATGTCAATGGTGTCATCACTGCCATCAGAGGTTGTATTGGCTCTTGGTTTCTGTCTCTGTGTCTCCAATCCATGGGATTGTTCTTCTTTCCACCCCAGCTTTTTTCCTATACCCATCAGTCTCTCTCCTTTTCTCCCTTTCTCTTCTCTTTGGGAAGGGACAGGGATTCATGAAGAGCCTCTGGCACTCCTCTGGTAGCCTGCCCAGCTCTGCCCTTTGACAGTTTTATAGGAATATAAGCTATTTCCAGGAAGTGTTTGGATCTGATTTGAATGATCTTGAGCAGATTCTGACAACCCCCCTGTGGGATTGGCCAGCCCAAGACCCTTGACAGAGAATGAATAAACCAAACCACAGCAAAGGAGTTGGTCTTCCAATAATGAAAGTAACTAGTTTGAAACGAACAAGTGAAAAAGGAAGTAAATTTGCCATTTGAAATCACTACAACAAAATTCAAGTATTTTAACCATAAAACTGGCTCCTGCACTGTTTTTTTGGCTTGTTAATTGTGCAGTTACAGCCCATAACTAATTAAAACACTCAGCAACAGAACAGGGCTTGCATCTAGGGAAAAGCAAAACAAATGAGACCAAAAAAACCCAACCCAAACATGTTTTCTCAGGATATAAACAACCCACAACAAACCTAATAACAGAGTAATGCTGCTTGCCAGTAATAGTTATATTGCAATAAAATAGTGTAGAAAACAGCAGGAAAATTTCCCTGTTCTTGTGCAGCTCACACCAACAGGCAGTTTGCAAGCCTGAGTCATGCACAACAAGTATCTGCAGTTTCTTTTTTTGTTTGGGAGTGAAAGACAGTGTAAATCTGTGTGAAGGCTGAGGCAGAGCTAAGCTGTCTTCTGAGTGAGAGAGGATCTTCTCAATAATTATCAATATATAGAGAGCAGGGGGCAAGAGGATGAGGCCAGACTCTACATTGTGCCTAGTGACACAACAGGAGGAAACAGGCACAAACTGGAACCCAGGACATTCCGTCTGAACAGAAGGAGAAACGTCTTTGCTCTGAGGGTGGCAGAGTCCTTAAACAGGCTGCCCAGAGGGGTTGTGGAGTCTTCATTGCTGCAGACATTCAAAACCTGCCTAGATGTGTTCCTGTGTGACCTTCTCTAGGTGATCCTGCCTTCTTAGGGGAATTGGCCTCAATGATCTCCAGAGGTCCCTTCCAACCCCTGCCATTTTGTGATCCTGTGACTAAAAACTGTTTCAAGATATATTCCTTCTCTGCATTCACTGCAGGGTTGTTTATTTTTTTTTTTCTGTATTTAATACCCTCAAAGCTTAGTGCAACCACTCCACAAACTATTTCTGATAATGCAGCGCTAAGAGTTGTGCAATTTTCTGCCCTTATCAACTTATTTGGCCATAAGCAAAAAAACCCAAACCAAAACTCCAAAACTTTCAAAAGGTAGAAGTGCTCCTCGCACAGTCATGAAGGTACATTCCCATCCCAGCCAGTTCCTTCCATGGCAAGACAAGATGCTGAATCATTCCCAGGTGAGGTCAGATAAACACCCACAGCTCAGGGTTCCAGCATTTCCCTAAGGCCACTTGCCCCAGCTTTTAGCAGGCAAATCCAAGCTTACATTCTAAAAGGTGGCATTTCAATGGACTGTACGAGGCAACCAAAACACTGCCCTGGGAATGATCAATTCTTGTTTGCTGTAGAATCATAGAATCACAAAGTAGTTTGGGTTGGAAGGGACATCTAAAGGTCGTCTAGTCCAACCGCTCCTTGCAGTCAGTTGGGACATCTGCAACCAGAGCAGGTTGCTGAGAGCCCCAGACAACCTGACCTGGAATGGTTCCAGCAATGGGGCATCTACCATCTCTCTGGGCAGCCTGTTCCAGGGCTCTGCCATGCTTCTTCCTCCTTTCTAGCCCAAACCTCCCTCTTTTAGTTTAACCCCACCACCCCTTGTCCTGGCACAGAAGGCCCTCCTCAAAAGTCTGTCCCTAGCTTTCTGATTGGCCTTTTTAAGTGCTGAAAGACCACCAGAAGATCTCCCAGGAGCTTTCTCTTCTCCAGTGTGAACAAACTCATCTCTCTCAGCCTGGCCTCACAGCAGAGGGCTTCCAGTCCTCATATAATTTTTTGTGGCCTCCTCTGGCCCCACTTCAACAGGTCCATGTCTCTTCTGTGCTGAGGACTCCATAGCAGTCCACAGCACTACAGATGTGGTCTCAGCAGAGCAGAGCATAGGGGCAGAATCCATCCAGCGTGCTGCTACTGTGGAGCTGGCCAGGACATGGCTGGATCTGGGCCGTGAGCACACAGTCCCAGCTCATGTCCAGCTTGTCATCTAACGGCACCCCCAAGTTCTTCTCCTTAGGGTTGCTTTCCAGCCTTTCATCACCCAGCCCATGTTGATATTGGACATTACCCTGGCCCATACACAGGGCCTTGCACTTGGCCCTGTTGAACCTCACGAGGTTCACACTGGCCCACTTACCGAGCTTGTCCAGGTTCCTCCTGGATGGATCCCATTCCTCTGCTGTGTCTTACTGCATCACACAGCCTAGTGCCATCTGCAAACTTGTTGAAGGTGCACTTGATCCCATTATGGCATTGATGAAGATATTAAACAGCTCTGATCTCAGTACGGACCCCTGAAGTACACCACCCATCACTGATTTGCCTTGGGACACTGAGTCATTGACCACTACCCTCTGGATGCAACATTATCACTTTGTCTGGAACTGCTTCTCTTCATCACACTGTCTGTCTACATTAGATGGTAGAAAGCTTATCCTTTTTCTCCCATGGCTATATTTTGTTATACCAAGTAAAGCTGATTCGAAGATGAGCCAAATATCTAAATCCCAGCTTTGGGTATTAGCAGAAATGATTAAACCCTACATTTAAGTAATCCATTATTTGCTGTTGACAGATTTATTTTATGCCATACAGGAGCCAGGCTTCCCAGTGGACAAGGCGAAAGACAGAGAGTACATACCGGGTAAATATTTCCTTTAACCATGTAGGACTTCTCTGGTTTCAGCACCAAATAATCCCCACGAAAGGGCACAATACGAGGCTCAGGGCTGCAGCCACTGATCTCAGACAGGCGGTCTGAGTAAAGTCCTGCACAGGTCACAAGATGCCTGCAGTAGATTTCCTCACCCTGTGGAAATAAAACCAACCAAAACACACCGAGTTCTACACATCAACTGAAATAACACCCATCACCTACAAGGCCTGGAAAAAATGAGTCAAGCCCAGAAAGAAAAGGAGGAGAAATGTTTTAGGAGGCAGCAACAGTTGTTTCATTTAATTCTTTATACCATTCTGGGCTCTCTGGATGATTCCAGAGAGTGGTGAGGAATGGAGTTAAATCCAGCTGGCAACTGGTCACAAGTGGTGTTCTGCAGGGCTCAGTATTTGGGCCTGTTCTCTTTAGTATCTTCTGGCTTACCACATCAGCCTCAGGAGCTGTTCAGCCTGGAGAAGAAAAGGCTCTGGGAAGAACTTAGAGCAGCCTTCCAGTATCTGAAGGGGGTCTAGAAGAAAGCTGGGGAGGGACTTTTTACAAGACCTCCTAGTAAGATGAGAGGGAAGTTTGATGAGGGTAGATTTAGACTGGATATTAGAAAGAAATTCTTTACAGTGAGGGTGGTGAGACACTAGAACAGGTTGCCCAGGGAGGTCCTGGATCTCCCCTCCATGGAGGTGTTCGAGGCCAAGCTGGATGAGACCCTGAGCAACCTGGTCTAGTGGGAGGTGTCCCTACCTGTGGGGCAGACGTTTGGAACTAGATATTCTTGAAGGTCCCTTCCAACCCAAACCATTCTATGAATGTATAAATCTATGACAGTGATCATGCTAATGAGAGCTGATTAATTCACCGAGAGTCAATTAAAAATAGTAAGAAAAGGTGAAATAGGGTCCTCTTAAGCAATTAAATCTCCAGCTTAGTTCTTACCTTGGAGTTCTTAACAACAACTGGGTATTTTAGTCCTGCAACAGAATTAGATAAGAGAAGGAATGACTAGAACACATAGCAGAAAACTGACAGAAGCAGCATCTTGTCACTACAAAGGATTCCTCCACAAAGGAACATCTTCATCTTCAAGCTACAGAACAACTGTATATGTTGAACAAATGTTCAGAACAAATGTTGGATATGGTGTCCCTGCCCACGGCAGAGGGCTTGGAACTAGGTGATCTTTAAGATGCTTTTCAAACCAAACCATTCTGTGATTCTATAACTACAAAATGTTTCATCTGAAGGGTGACCAGCCTGCAAAAACAACCCAATGAACTTGTTCAATACTCTTAATAACATAATTTTGCCTTTTGTCTCATCCCTATGAGACAGAAAAGTTCAGAAATACCATTTCAGTTAAAGCCAGTGTGTTTGGAACAAAAGGTTTAGCAGGACTGTAGTAAATTATGCTTTCCTTGGAGGTCTTTTCCAATCTTAATGATCCTATGAAAGGAAGGGCAAAAACTTGCCTTACCATCATCACTTTCTGAAGGACTTTCTTTAGCCATCTCCATGTTTGTAACTTCAAAATCAGTTAAGATGGCCCCACCTGCTTCTTGGAAGTCTTCAGCATAGGACTGGGCCACTTGTTTGTAATCCACAATGCCGGTGTATGGAGAATCAAGGGCCATCAGACCCTGCAATAGGATTAAGACACAGAAGAAAAATGTCTTTCATGAAAAGTTGGTCAGGAACTGTGACAGGCTGCCCAAGTAAGTAGGGAAGTTTCCATCTCTGCAGATGTCCAAAAAGGGTGCAGATGTGGTGCTGAGGCACACAGTTTAATGGCCATGGTGGTGTTAATGGTTGGACTTGCTCATCTTAAAAATCTTTTCCAATCTTAATGATTCTATGATATGTATGTAATGGCAAATGTAGGGTTGAGCTGAGCTAAAAATTTCCAGCAATAAATGGGCACATTTATTTTTCTGGGAAAGAACAAATATCTTGAGCTCTTTTGAATTTGTCACTGAAGCAGATTACCTCAAAGCCAGAAACCTATTTAAGGTAGGTTAGCAAATAATGTCACCTGAGAACTGAGATCTTATATGCCAAATAAACCCAAACAAATCTCTTACCCTGCAGAAAGGTTCTTTTGCTTGTATCTCTTTTGGTCCAATCAGTTTCAGGCCTCTGACATTGTTCTGCAGTCCCCTTTCATACAGAGCTTTGAGTCTTGGAATTTCATCATGCTCAATGGCTACAATTAGCTTCAGAGAACATAACAAGGTACAGCAGTGAGGGAGACATCCAAAGCCAGGTTTGTCAGCAAGCTTAAACTAACAATCAAGCAACAGCGTGTGAGTGAACAGTAAATTTTAATTCCAAAGGGGGGAAAAAATGTGGTTTGTGCCATTAGTTGCACAAGATTCTATAAATATTATCTATCTGTCTTATTATTATCTGTTTTATTACTGATAAAGCACTAACAAACTAAGGAGAGCCAAGAACAAATGTTAAACTGTAGTTAAGTTACTATTAATGAATAGTATTTTCTGAAAGAAGTGCCATGAGACTACAAATCTAAACATGAGAGAAAAGAATATGATTCTCAAGAGCCACTGAGATGCTTCCAAAAAAACAAAAAAAAACCCAAAGCCCAAACTTAACCCAAGATGTACACCTCTCAAACAGTCTTGATAAGAGAGCCAGGCCACGTTCTGACATGGTATATAAAGAGAATTGTGCCAGCTTCGCGTCATTTAATCATGTAGCTCTCACAACTATCACAGGAGCTTTATCCAAACTGTGAATTATCTGTGCCAGCTTTGCCCAGACCATTCCACTTGCAGGTCCAGCTCAGATCTGGCCACAGAGGTGTTTCTGCATTGAGAAGGCACCAAGCTCTCCAAGCCTGAGGTTGCTCTGTTTAGAACAAGACATAAAGCCTCACCATCATCTTCCCTGGAATAAACTGCTGGGGAAGTGCACAAATCCAGTGTCAGCAAAGGGCCATCAGTGCTTCTGGACCAGTGCTGGCCTTGTCCAAGCTCAGATTGGCTCCTACAGAGCAAGTGGCCATGAAGGCAAACAGCATCCTGGCCTGGACCAGCAACAGTGTGGCCAGCAGGACCAAGGCAGTGATTGTTCCCTTGCACTCAGAACTGGTGAGACCACACCTTGGCCTAGTGGGTTGTTTCGGGCCTCTCACTCCATGACTCAGAAGTCCAGGAGCTTGCTCAGAGAAATGCTACAAAACTGGTAAAGGGTCTGGAGAATAGGTCTGGTGAGGAACAACTGAGACTACTGGGGTTTTTGAGCCTGGAGAAAAGGAGGTTGAGGGGAGACCTTCTCACTCTCTACAACTCCTGAAAGGGGGTTGGACTGAGGTGGGGGTTGGTCTCTCCTCTCTAGTAACAAGTGATAGAACAAGAGCAAATGGCCTCAAGTTGTGCAATGGGAGGTTTAGGCTGGACATTAGGAACAACTTCTTCACTGAAAGGTCTGTTAAGGCCTGGAACAGGCTGCCCGGGGAAGTGGTGGAGTTACCATCCCTTGTAAAAGATGTGTGGGTATGTTGCTGAGGGACGTGGTGTAGTGGTGACTTGCCAGTTTTAGGTTAACAGTTGGACTTAATGATCTTAACGGTCTTTTCCAACCTAAATGGTTTTGCAATTCCACAAATCTAAGCTTGCTGCCGTGGTGCTTGTATGCGTGTAACATATTGCTGCACAAATACACAGTGCCATCTTGTGACCATCTCTGCAGTGGAAGGAGCACCGAGCACAGCCAGGCCACAACAACCACCACCCTGCACTGGTGCAGAACCCACCCAGAACAGATCTCCGCTCTGCACTCAGAGCTCCAGGAGGTCCACACTCATTTCTCTGTGGGTACTGAGTGAGAGGGCCTTTACCCAGGTCATGTCAGAAAGGCTCATGCTGTCCAAGATGTTGATGAGCAACCTGGGCAGGGGCAACAAGGGTCATGAGAAAATTTTAAGTGGCTTAAGGTGGTTCAGACAAGAGCTGACTATAAAGATCTGCTAAAGGACCTTCTGAGGTGAACGAGCAACTAAGAAAAAGGCAGATGACATTCAATGCAGATAATGGGAAAAAAAATCCAGTCTGAGCCTCATGTATGAAATCACAGACTTTGGTTGAAAAAAACCTTTAAGTATCAGTCCAACCATATCTAATTCTACCAAGTCAGGTGCTAAACCATGTCCCTCAACACCACACCTACATGGCTTTTAAATCCATGCGATTGAACCACCTCCCTGGGCACCCTGTTCCAGGCCTTGAGAACTCTTTTGGGAAGAAATTGCTTCTAATATAGAACATAAACCTCTCTTCGTGCAACTTCCTCTTGTTCTATCACTTGTTACTTGGGAGAAGAGACCAACCCCAACTTGGCTCCAACCTCCTTTTAGAGCTGTCGAAAATGCGAAGATCTCCCCTCAACCTCCTCTTCTCCAGACTGAACAAGTTCCCTCAGCTGCTCCTCACAAGACCTACTCTCCAGACCCTTCATCAGCCTTGTTACCATTCTCTGGGCCTGCTCCAGCACCTCAGTGTCCTTCTTTAAGAGTGAGGGCAATAGCATTCCAAAATAATGGAATCCAGCTTCAATGTTGTCACTCACTTTAATCTTGAAGTTAAGACAGAAAATCCAATGGAAATATCATCCCAATGGCTAGTGACAGCAGAAAAGCCCTAAACTGAGTGTTAAGAACAAGTAGGAGAAGGATCTGTGATAACACAGACAACTCCATTTCACTGCAAAAACCCATCTTGAAGTCTGTGTGCATTTGTGGTCTTCATCTTGTATCAAAGATGCATTAAGCAGTTCAGAAAAAGAAGACAGGGTACAGAGAATCATAAAAAAGCTTCACTAAGAGGAATGCCTGAGCAGATAGAGGCTCAGCAGGGACAGCTTTGGGAGAGGAGGGGATATAAAGCTATGAGCAGCTTTGAGAGTTTAAGCACAAACCAGCTGCTCCCCACCTCTTCCAACATGAGGGCTAGGAGCCATCAGATGGAGCTTGTAGGACTCAGTTTCAGAAGGATGGACAGGGTTGTTGATCTCACCAAAATATGCTCTGATGCAAAAACTTTTTAATTGAAAAACATTTAGAAATCGACTGAGACACCACGGGCAAAACAGATCAGGCTCAGAAAGTAAAAGGAAAATAACTGAAAGCTGGGAAAATTAATAATTTGCTTTCCTGTTGTCCTTCCTTCCTGGGTCTCTGTTTACAGACACTTCCAGAAAAAGGATACAGGATTGGGCAGACCTCAAGCTGCATCAATACAGCCACTCTTCTGCCCCTAGGTTGTGTTAGCTGGATGTTACACAGCATAAATACATGAGGTTGGGTCCCATCTGGAGCTGTTTCTAAGTCACTGTGTCTGATATGCCAAGAAGTATGGCATGAACATGTGGAGAGCCTTTGTGTTGCTTGAAGCTACAGAAGTGCATCTGCACGAGGCTTGGCTTCCACCACTACCTGGGATATTTCAGCTCAACCCTAAGATAAGAATTATCATTCAGGCCCAGAAAAGCGACTGATTTGAGTTGCTGGAAAGAAGAGCACAAAAAAGCACATTCATCTTGAAGGTACCAAGTGTTGCAGAAACTCATCTCTTGGGAGAAAGACCACAGCCAAGGCCTGTGCCATACATTGGAACATACATAGTACATCTTCAGTTTCCAAAGGTAAAGAAAGAACACTAAGCAGCTCTATACCTTCCCACACTGTCTGTAGGGTATTCCCTTCTGGTCACAGTACTCGTAGCAGAGGGCTGCACCCTGCACACACAGCTTAGCTTTCAGAGATCCAGGAGTGTAGTAGATTCCACTGTGAATCACACCACTGTTATGTCCACTCTGGTGATGAGCTAAAGACACAGAAAAATATGGTATTAAAACACACATTCCCACCACTGGTTTGTACCTTAATTTGAGCAATTTGAAGGCTATCCTAAATCAGTGCTACAAGACATGCTCAAATAAGGGAACTGCAGAGCAAACACAATTTCTCACTCTGTCTGAAAAGGCTACAAAAATACTAGCACAGCAAAACCAAGTTAATAATAAACCATCACAGCTTGTAGTGTTTTGAATTGACAAGGAAAAAAAAAAGATCACAAGCTTTTCCTCCAAGAGCTACATCTATAAGCCAATCAATTCCCATTCCAACTCCATTAGGTTGCTATTTCCTCCTTGTAACTACATAAAATAGTGGTTAAAAATACCATAAACATTTTCACTTTAGTAATTTGGGCAGGTTCTCCCTTTAAAATATTGACTCCCAAAGGTGATTCTTGCTTTGCACTCACACAACTGAAGATTTCAAATATGACATGTATGGGGGATAAAAAGCCCCTTCAGACCTTCAGAGTAATGCATGGCCTGCTGATGGAGCTACTTAAAGTGACACCATGGGCTCACAGGTCTTGAGTTAGCCATTGACAGAACCATAGAACCATTTTGGCAGCTAAAAGATCCAAGTCCAACCATTATCTAACTGCCAAGGCTGGTGCTAAACCACCTCCCTCATCACATGTCCACAGCTTTTAAACACCTCCAGAGATGGAAATTCATCCACCTGCCTGGGAAGCCTGTTCCAGTGTTTTGAGAACCCTTTCACAGCATCACAGAATGTTAGGGGCTGGAAGGCACCTTAAAAGATCATCTAGTCCAAACCCCCTGCCACAGCAGGATAACCTAGAGTAAGGCACACAGAAATGTCTCCAGGTCGGTTTTGAGTGTCTCCAGAGAAGACTTCACAAAACCTCTCTGAGCAGTTCATTACAGTGTTTTGTCACCGTCACAGCAAAACAAACTTTCCTTACATTCATGTGGAACCTCTTACGCTTTACCTTGCACCCACTGCCGTTGGACATCACTGAGAGGAGCCT